>DF239766.1:44107-106362 GCA_000507305.1 Breviolum minutum Mf 1.05b.01
TTATTATCAAATTATAATATATTATATTATATTAAATTATATTATATTTTAAAATTATATTATATCATTTATACTTAAATTATATCATATCAATTATAGCATAATTTACGACAATAATTTATAATTTTCAAATATACAGAATATGCAAAGAATATGATTGAATATGATAACCACTATAAATTATAATGATATGATTTGGTTCATAATTTAATATAATATACAATATTATATTTAATTTATAATATTATATAAATATTTTTTTATTATAATATAATTATATTATATTATATATTATATAACGTATGATTTACTCGTCATATATCATATCATTTAGCCTATTGGTCATCATTATTCGTTTTTGTATTCTCCAGAATTGTACATGGCATGTAGGCATCATGTAGGCACCAGGCATTTAACCATCCTTTCAGTGTAATCTTGAAATTCCTTTCAGAGCCATCGGCCTTCATATCTAAGGCCACAGCGCTGATTTACAATGCATTTTACCTCGGACTGAACGAAGTGTACCAACCTTCGAGGTGGCAGATGATTTTACCGGCGTTGCTCCAATGGGCTTCCTTCCTCGCACTTCACAATCTCGGAGCAACTTGCTTCGGAGCTTCTGCTGTGCTGCGGCAGGAGGTGCATTGTTTGATCAACAGACGGTCGACCAGTCAACAATTAGAACGGCAAACCTTTCCGTAAACAGTAAGTTTCAATGACATCAACTGACTGCACTTTTGTACAAAGTGACAATCCCGACAATCCCTATTGTATACTCTATAGTCTTTGGTTTTGTCCATTCATACTGTACAACTTGAGCTATTTGGATGAAATTATTCTATCGTAGAATTCTATTTTATAAATAATTATAAATAATGTAAATCAACTGGACTGTATCATCATCATTTTATATCGAATCAAAATATATTGTAATTTAAAATGATTTTTATATTTTGAAAAGTAGATAGTCTTTAGATAGTTTCAAAGTGGCACACTGGCAAGGTAATCTGATTCAAACAAATCATGCTGATTGACAAATTCTTGACTCTTGTTTATCAAAGCCAATCTGCAGGACCAAGCCAATGCTGGTGCAGAAGATGCAGAGGCTATGAATGACTCCGAGTACTTTCGACGGCTGAACAACACTCGCAAATCGCGAGCTGCCCCTGATTTGTACTTAGTCGAACTGTCCAAGGGTGGGGAAGGTGGAGGCTTTTGGAGTTCATTTGATTGTGGAAATTCCTATTTCAGGTTTGTGGGGCACCATTATAGTGTCCTGATAATCTAGCAGCAGAAATTAGATATGACAATCCTTTCAAATATCATGTTTCTTTGCGGACAACTATACTGTACTAGACGAGTGACGATAATACACTAGAGTTTCTGTACAGTTGGCAGTTGGATCATAGTTTGATAATCAATCATGTTTTTTAGTCAGTCTAGTTGTTCTGATTACTGATACTGACACTGATACTTGATACTTGATACTTGATAGTGATACTGATACTGATACTTTTGAATGCTGCTGCTATGCCAAGATTTGCTTCCATTATTTTTACTCTACATCTAGTAGGCTACGGCTACTTGGCTACTAATAGTGGCTGACAACTGACATGTTTCCTAAGGAGAAATTTCTCAACGACAATCAGACGAGATTTAATTTGCTGGTCACGACAACATTGGCTTCCATCGTTAGTCCAGTTACGAGAACCCTTTTCAAAATCCACGACCAGAACGACCCAGCAAAGGCAAACGATCCGCAGCCCAGACGTCACAGCTGTAAAGGAAAACCAGTCAGGCCTGACCAAGAGAAGCGCCAGTATACCTTTCAGGGTGTCCTTTTTGCAGCCAATCGAGCTTTGGCTCAGCTTTGGGTCTCTCTGAAGCTCGGACTTTCAGGGTTCCAGTTGGGCAAAGGCAGAATCAGCAACGGCGGTATTTTCATTTGGATGATGAGTGCTAATGATATTGGTGATACAGCATGCTATTAGGCTATTAGGCTTACTATACGGACTATACGGCTAGGCTATAGTGTACTAGTCCTAGTACTTGACCTAGACTATAGACTATAGGCTATACGTGGCTAAGGCTAAGGCTATGTCTATAGTCTATACCGTTACCGTATACCGTATACTGTATACTGTATACTGTATGTACTCGTTCTGTTTGATCAGAATTGTCCATGGCCGTTGTTATTGAGTCACTCCCCAGCCACAAGCCAATTCATCCAATTCTGAATTATTGTTTTCCATCATGTAAAGTACCGTACTTTTTTTCATAAGTTTTCTGGCCTTTCATCGTGGTGTGATGCATCCAGCCATTCTCCCACCCACCTACTTCTGTAACCCCAAGGAAAAGCGAATGGGAATCATACTTTTTAGTTGCGATGAGTTTCTGGCCCAGCAGTGAGCCGAAAGGAGTCATGTATGAGAAGTTACAAAACGAGATTTTGAGAAACATTTGCGCCATCAAGTGGCGAGTCAAATCCCGATTCCTACAAGCTCCTTTCAACACCCACGCTTTGGAGAAGTGTGGCCCTTTTGAGACTGTGGCGACAGATGCCATCAGGCTACCCCTTCAGGAATTGGTGAGGTGCAATGACTGCTGCCTGGATCCTTTCTGGGGTTTGCCAGTTAAGCAGCATTTGGCCTCTTTAGCCACTGAAGATGAGAAACTCCGTTTTTTCTTTCATGTGGTACAAGAGTTCTGGAAGGGACACAGGCCAGCCAGCCTCAAAGAAGAGAAGAAACATTCCATACAAAGGCCCACTGGGGTGGGACGAGCACAAAATACTAAAGGCCAGGGTCCTACCTCCAAGGCCGCTGGCCATACTCAAAATCACTGAACACATGACTGAAGGTTTGATAAGATTTGATCAGATCAATTGGACTTAGATCTTCGGTTTTTTAACATTGCAGTTGTCATTGGACTAGACTGGACTAGACTAGACTGGATGGTACAGTGTAGTAAGCTGCTATGATTCAAGTAAAGGATGTTGCCGATCCATTTTTCTATGATGAACGGGAACATTGTCAAAATAACGCAGTCATAGGCTAAGGCGATTGCAAAATGATGTGGACTGGATATGACTCCCTGTAAGGCACAAACCATTACATCCTGCATGATGCAATTTTAATTTGGGGTATCATTCCAATCAGAATCATAATTTCATAATCAATAATTTCAAATCGTATTCAGATTCATTTATTTTATCAGAATCCAAATCATATCATTATCAGTTATCAGAATTTGAATTAGCATAATCATATCAAAAGTATAGAATGAATCATATAATTTAATCACTAATAATATATCAAATCATATCGTATATCATATCATATCAATCGTCGTGTCTTGTTGTTCTGCAGAATCTGTTTGTTTTGTTAAGTTATGTATCTGATCTGTGTCTAAGTATCTATTTGTATGTATGATGTATGTAACTGTATGTATCTGTCTGTATCTGTATATATGATATTTGATATATGATATATGATTATGATATATAAATAAATATATATTATATATTATATATATAATATATATGTATGGACCATGGATTAGTTAGATAACATTTGATAACATCTCTTTCGCATTGGGCAGCATGCAGGCAAATTGCAGGCGGCTTTTCTTCCATGGGCAAGGGCTTCCCTCAACAAGCTGCACAATCAGTGCTGCGCGAGTTAGCAGCTGCCTTTCATGGACGTGGTGGGAGAAATTTGAAAAAAGCCAGGCCAGAGGTTGTGGCAGCTGCTCGGAAAGCTCGAATCAAAAAGACGGTTCACAAACGTCCGAGACAATTTGGCAATCCATTGTTTTTCTTCATTTCGAAGAAGAGATCAATGGGTATCCAAAAGACATTTGCGGAGCTGAATCATGAATGGAAATCAATGAACCCAGACAGCAAGGATGTTTGGAAACATATGCAAAAGAACGATGCTCGGAGAAGCAGGCGTCAAGTTCAGGAGGTGAAGGACGCAGTTTCTGCTCGTGAAGAGGCAGCTTCAGCTGCTCTGACAACACCTTGGGACCTTGGAGACAAAACATGGCCAATCAAAGAAGAGATTCTCGAGGAGTTTATGGCTCAGTTCCGTTCGAAATCGAGCGGCATGGTTGCCTTGAGAAAGTTTGGGGAAGAGCCTCAGTCAGAATCAGAGAAAGCCTGCAATGCCTACAAGGACCTGGTTGACAGCCACAAGAAGAAGTACCACTCCATGGATGCAGCAACCTATGCTGCCAAGGCTGTTACGGTGAGTCAGGTGACCTCTGAAAACCTGCCAACCTTCAAAACAGCGGCAGACATCCTCAAGGTTTCAGCTCCAACACACCATTGTGGATCAAGACATCCTGGCTTTTGCAAGTCCAAGCATGGGTCTGCTGAACTCCAAAAGATTTACACCTTCATGAAAATGATCCCAAAGGAATCAGCAGTTTTGAGGTTGGAGACGAAGACCCGGTCCAAGAAAATCCTCTATGTGAAGTTGACAATAGGCTAGGCCGCGTGTTTTCTGAAATTGTTGGTACAGTATCAGTGATCGTGATCAGTATTTCAGTAACAGTATCAGTATCAGTATCAGTGTGTGATTCTATGATGATATGATATGACTTGACAAGATTTTATTATATTGAAATATATTGAACCTTAGATGATGTAGCCGATGTAGCTTAGATATAATAAAACGTGTTCTAGATGATGTTTTTCTTGACTGTGTAGAAAATCATAGTCCAATCTAGTCTAGCCGTCCCTTCTAGCCATTGTCACAGTGGTAAATAGTAACTGGGAACTTCATGGTAACTTCACATTTTTCTTTACGGTGTTGATCAATCATCATCATATTATAAATATTATTATTAATTATTTATATTATAATATATTATTGCATGTTACATATCATATAAATTATTATATATTATATATTCTTCACATCCCTTAATTTTTGCAAACCAACCACATGTTGCAGGATGCAAAAGACCTTTGAGAGCGTTTTTCTCTCCTTTGGTGATTCCTGGCCTCCCTTGCTTTGCTAGAGCTGCGAGCTCTTCGTCCCGACCGGCTCCACTGCCTGCCGGGCATGAATTCTTATTTCACCCCGGAACTGCACAAGTTCCTCATCAGTTGATGTTGGGGCAGCCGCCCTTGAAGTGTCAAGACCTTGGAGGGTGTGGCATTTGGAACCAATTTGAATTTTGCTTGTTCCTCAAGTCTGTGACAGACTTGGACTTGGACAAGTGGAAGGTGTTTCGAATGGATGCCACCTTTGAATCGTGTGATCGGATGTGTGTCACAAAGGTGCTTGCTGAATGCGAGAGGGAAAAGGCGACTATGCCTCCACCAGAGGTCACACCAGCCGAAGAGGATAAAGAAGAGTGGCAACACTTCATGACCTTCCTCCTGCAGCCAAACACAACTGCAACTGCTCAACGTTTTGATCCACACCCTGGAAGTGACAACGACAGCTTTCAAGGGGATTTGGAGGAACAAGAGCACCCAGATGATTTTGATGCCTTCCAAGAGGTTGTGGGTGTTGGAACAGGTTCAGAGAATGAAGGTGAGCCAGCCCCAAGGCAGGGGCGTCCAAGAGACAGGGAGGACGATGGAGAAGGAAGCAGGGCAGGGTCAAATACTTCACGTGCTTCTGGTGATGCGCGACGCCCACACCAACAAGCCACTGATGTCGATATCATCAAGAGAGTTCTTGGACCGAGGCCCGGTATAGAATATGAAATGAAACATGGTTTGATGATATGATATGATTTGATATAAATTTCAATTTTGTAATATCGTGAATCTACAATGTAATTGCAATACAGTACAGCCGTAACAAGCAGTTGTACTGTTTACAATCTATGATTTTTGATCTATGGTACGGCACGATGATTGTATGTGAGACTGATCGTATGATTCGTATCCCGTATCCGTATGATTGTATTGTATGATGATTAATCAAATCCAGGTCCATGTCCATGTCCATTATCCAATAATCATATATCATATATCATATATCATATATGTTATATTATATAATTATAATTTAATATATAATATATCATATCCATGATATATCATCATAATTTCATATCCATATCATATCATGTCGAATTATATCAGTGATCTACGTCACAGTCTTGTCTATGTCTATGTCACATGTCACTGTTTTCATTATCAAATCATAGTTTCCTTACAGAGTCTTGAAGGTCACCTGACACCCTGTATGCTTTAAAGTCTTTCCTGTTGTTTCTGACCGGCACCCCACCACCTGCAGGTACCCATTGAAGGACCATTACCGCATTTACTTCAACCGGAAGTATGCAAGCTGGTCGCTTTACCACAAGAACAAGCACGTCCCTGGCTCTTCAGCTTCTTTGAAAGCGTATGGAACCCATGAAGGTTTGTTATGGTCAGGGGTGGTTGGGGCTGGGCTCCTTTGCGGTGTTGGTCAAGGTGTTGGGTTTGTATGGATTTGATTTAACATTTGGCCACCCTGACCTTGCCATGTGAACACAGTTCCAAACAATGCTGATTCTCTAATTGTATTCTGAATTCTTTGCTCTCGGGGTTTCCTTCCTAAGATCTGACTGAGGAAGTTCCACTTCATAAAATCATGCTCATATCATATCAAATCATATCAAAACAAAAAAGTCTACAGTCTATTAGTCATCATCAATTATCATTATAAATTATAAATATGATATGATATGTGATGATTTAAAACAATGATTTGATTTGAAATGACTATATATCATGTCATCTCAAATATCAAGCCAATATCAAATTCCATATATCATTTTATCAAACAACATAATATTATAAATTATATGAATGAGGATATATGATTCGACATATGATAAATGATATACGATTATATGATGTATGATTCATGATTTTTGTCATATGAAATTATATAATTACAATTATAATATTACCAATATCAAAGTATTTATCATGTATCATTGTATCATTCAATAAAAGCGATCGGTTGAAATCAGAGTGAGTACCTAAAAATCTGAAATCCTTCCAGATGTGTGTACATGGATATGACACTTCCAGGGTCTAGGATGGTTTGAAAATGCTTCTCTCTGGAGGCGCCCTCAATGCGGTGTACATCAGCTACCAAGCGGCTTCTTCCTAAGCTTGCGCGTCTCCCATTTAGCAGCATTGAGCATTCGGCCGGGCATTGGCTGAGTTGTTTTGATGAGATGAAACAACAGGCGAGTTTCACTTTGACAGTAGGGTCATAAATGTTCAGTAACTCCTAAGCCAGGAGCTTTCGCGAAGTTAATTTGGGAACTATGACGGGACACACTCACTGGGACCAAGACCCACCAAGAGACGTCATTTTATGGAAACCCTGGACCCTTACAACTGACACCCTGGATACGTGATAAGGGATGATGTTGGAAATTTTCATTTGACATACATGATGTAGAATAGCGTTACCTGAAATCTCTTTCCTGGATGCTGATTCCAATTCCATCCGTAGGTAAGCGGTAGGAGTAAGAGTAGTAAGAAATAGCGCCGTAAAAAAACAGGTCTGGCTAGTACCCTCCCTGAAACCAACAAAGCCACCGAAAATAGGACCTCCCAAAAGGAAAGCAGGCAAAGTAGTCTTCCAACAATTCATTTTCAAGGGCTAGGCTTTGTTAGTTTCAGGGAGGGTAGGTCAACTAAAAGACTGGACATAGAATTAGATGACTCAGAGTAGAGTAGATAGTAGATACGGCCCGGATACGGATGTTACTAGGCGACTATTGCCGTTCTGACTGTTCTGAAGTTCTGATGTTATTGACCCTCAGTTACATGTTCTCGATAAATATGATTCATGATAAATGACGCTTGGAAACGTGATGTGAACAAAACCTACAATCCAGGTTCTTCTGGCTGACACTTTTGTGGGGGTGGTGGGGTGTAAGCGAGCTTTTTTTTTTGGTGTAATTAGTAATCCCAAATCAGAATCCCATTGCAAATTACAAGTTACATAGTCTTAGTCCATAGTTGCATAGTTTGCAACTTCCAACCAAAGATCCTTTGACCATACCAAATCAAGGTCCATCCCTGTCATTCTCATATTCAGCCCTTTGTGTTGTTTTTTTTGGGGGTGGTCTGCGAGTGTGGGCGATGAGTGACTGCATACTCTCACGATTAATGATTAGTGATTCAATTACAATGTTTGACAATGACATTGATCTTGTGGACGATAGACTATAGGACGACTACTATATAGACTATAGAGTAGACATATTTTCATGTGATAATATGACAATATGATTAATATTATTTATGAAATTTGAATGATATCTGATATTTGGATTATGATTCAATTATGATACATGATTCATGATTTGGTTATTATTCTTGAATCTTGAATGATATGATTCGATTTATGAGGAAATGATAATGGGCGATATCGGCGGTATCGGCGGTACCGGTATCAATGATATATGACAAATGATATCAATCAATGATATCAGTCACATCAGTGGGTGACCTGGGTGTTTTTTTGGTACCGCCGCATCCTGCACACTGCGCACACTGCAGACTCATGCAGCTGATGTCACGTGAATCACGTGCCAAACTGGAGGGTAAAAACACTAGAGACAAACCTGGGGGGAGGTTTACCGTGATCAGTGATACAGTGAGGTGGGGACACTAGACCAAATCTAATTTGGCGAAGTATTTTCAGATGTTTCAATTTCATTTCACAGTTTCGATGGTTCCTCTTTTTCTGGGATTTCAATCTACAATCAACATATATGATTTATGATACCATGGACCATAACATGAATCATAACTCATAACTTCATAACATATTTTTTTGATTATGATCCAATGATCCAATGATTATTGCTACTGCACTGTCCTGTCCGGTGCGACATTGACTCTTTGCTGGTATCGGCGGTATCGTATGTTAAGTCAAGTTATGTAGAATTTTGCTCAAATTGAGCTTCCCTTTCTCCCGCCCATAATCATGGATGATGGAAGTGGAAAACTACCCCTAATAAATTAATATACCAGGAAACTAGTATTGGAGGGACTCATGTTTCACTTCACTTCCATGATTATGGGAGGAAGGGACCTAGGGAAGATTTGGAATTTTATGGAATTGTCATAGAGTAGCCAGTATCCATATTATTCCTTATCATTACCATTAAACAGTATGAAAAAGGTGTCACTGGGCAATGGCCTTCAGCGGTCTATGAGTCTAGTCTATTTTATATGTTGATATTTTTTTAATGTTTACATACATCATACATCATATATCATATCATATATCATATCTAAGATCTATCTATCATATTACATTCATTTAAATAAATTCTTAATTTTATGGATGATACAGATACAGAACTAGACCGTACAATTTTTTCGGGTGGTTTCAGGCAGGTCCCACAATCCAAGAGTCATCGCCTACAAGATGTAGACTCGTGGACTTTAGTGACCTTAGACCATCATGACCAACTACTGGGTTGCTTTGATATTCACTCAACTTTTTATTTTGTTTGTCAATGGCTTAAATCAAATCTTTTTGGGAGCGTACAAGTGTTTGCCGCCTGTATATTAGTGGGACAAACTGCCCGTACGGTATCGTATCAGTACCCCAAAATCCAAACTATTTTGATTTCACCGTCCATTCGCTGAGTGAGTTCCAGTAGTTACTTAGGACAGTAAGAAAAAGTAGGAAAGAGCTTGCAGAATCTTGCAGACTGATAGTTTGTTCGGAATAGTCCAGTCAGAGTCTCGAGTCATAGACCCTGAATCGTATTCCACCACCCCACATTGAGGCAGTACTTCTAGGGCAACCCCTTATATAAACTATCTATCACTGCTTTAACAAATGGTGGTTGCTTGCATGTATCATGTAGCCGGTGGGAATGTTTTGAATGAAATTTCCAGAGGTTGACCGGGTGATCATCAAAAAGATCCATAACCGAAGGGAATCCAAAAACAGACCCCAATTTATTGTGACTCTGATTCTGTTTTTCGAGAAAATCAATTGTTTGTTTGAATGATTGTCAAGGGTTTGACCATGAGCCAGGGACCCAGGTTTACAGTCGGTGTTTTTTTTGCCAAGGATCTTAAATTACAAGGGATACCGGGATCCGGGATATTGATATGATACAGGTAGATTAGGTTACAGTAGTTTCACCAACGACACAGATACAGCAGTCAGATACAGGTTACAGTGACAGTATCGGGGTAGTCAGTGTCGAGGATCTGTCTAGGCTCAACGCCACAGTACCGTACGACATTTTTTGTTCTACATATTATTACATATTCAGAGTCAGATTCATCACAAATCATTTGATTTCATTTCAAAAATCATATTAGAACATATAGACTAGAGTGTGACATAGATTTAGATGATTTTGATTTAGACTTAGACTTGGATTTACAGTATGCAATACAGATACCCATGGCTTGGCCTATAGCCCCCAACGCTACGCAGGTTTGCTCAAATTAGATTGCTGAGGCTAGATCTAGATCCTCCTTAGCTCCTGCGTCGAACCTCATGCATTGCCGCAGCATGGGCAGCCTTCCTCAGGGTTCCCTGGGTTCCCCATGCGAGACCGTTGCGAAGTGCAAGTTGTGTTGGAGTGGTGATTTGCCCCCGTACCAGCACACCCCGGTGCCAAAGCACTTGCCAAAGACCAAGTTTGACATTGTGAAGTTTTTGCTAGCAAATTTTGATCTAGAGGAAACATCTTTGCAAGCTTTGACAGTCCCAGAACTTACCCTCAAGATGAAGGTTTTGGTTTGTGGTGGTCAACCCAGTAAGCCACATGGTCAGAACCCTATGACTGGCATCACATCCCTGCGAAAGAGTCAGCTAGAAGATTTATGTTTGGCTCACGGACTGACATTCAAACCAAAGACTACAATGGCTGATATGATTCAATCCATGCGGGCCCATTGGGATGATCAATGCTTTCTAGCCATCAAACCCAGTGATGAAAGTCCCACCCAGTGGTCAGTCATCAGCGTTGCGGAGCCGAATGGGGAGGTGAACAGTGGTGAGGGAAAGGGCGAGGAGGGCAGCCGATCCAAGTTTTACCTATCAAAGATTTATGAGCTAGCTTACCATGGGCTTGGACTACCTGAAGTACCTCCACTTCCGAAGAGATCTACAAAAATCGATGGCCATGGGCCATAGGAATCTAAGCGCTGCAGGTAGTAATTACTCAGCAACTCCTAAGTGAGGAGCTTTCATTTTAGCGTTTGAAGCTGTGTGAAATTAATTTCGAAACTATGACGTCACACTCACTGAGACCCACCAAGGCACATCATTTTATGGAAACCCTAAACCGCCTAAACCGTTTAACTGACACCCTGGATGCGTGATAAGGGATGATAAGATATTTGAATTTTCATTTTGACATACCGGAAATCTTTTTCCTGGATGCTGATTCAAAAATTCCATCCCTAGGTAAGCGGCAAAAGTAATAAATTATAACTTATAACTTATAAGTTCTAAGAATAAGTAAGTACCAAGTAATAAGTATTAAAAAAAAAAGGTTGCCTGGCTATAGCCCTCCCTGAAACTAACAAAGCATCCGAAAACAGGTCCTCCCAAAAGGAAAGTAAGTAGTCTTCCGACGATCCATTTTCAGGGGCGGGCTACGCATGTTAATTTCAGGGAGGGTAGGTAATCTATTAGGCTAGATATAGAATTAGATGTAGAGTAGAGTAGAGTAGATAGTAGATTAGATACCGATGACGGGTCCCGGATTTTACTAATACTGTTCTGAAGTTCTGGTTCTCGATCTAATGAGTCGAAAAGTGAATGAAAGATCAGTTGGACACTCAATTTAATTTTTCAGCTACAATAAAAAGTAATGTAATGTAATATGTTACTCATGATATACGGTTACGATTGGAGACGTGATGTGAACAAAACATACAATCATACAATCCATGTTCTGCCGAGTGACCTTTTGGGGGGGTGTAAGTGAGCTTTTCAGGGCTTAAGGCTTAGGTCTACATGGGCCTTCATTTGGGGAATCAAAAGGTCACTCGGAAGAAGCTGGATAGTAATCTGTAATCCCAAATCGGAATCCCACTGCAAATTACAAGTACATAGTTTGCAACTTCCAACCAAAGATCCTTTGACCATCCCCCATCCAGGCCCATCCCTGTCATTCTCATATTCATATTCATATTCAGCCCTTTTTGTTTTTTTGGTCAATGGCGGGCTCAGAGTGTGGGTGATCGGTGGTTGCACGGTCTCGCAATTATGGAATATGAGATTATGATTCTGATACGATATATGATTTGATGACAATGATTTATATAGTATATATGATTCATGATTATAAATATTATATATTATATTTGATTGATTCTGATGTATAAAATTTAAAATGAATATGATTCATATGATTTATGATTTGAGAATATGTTTTTTGGATCTTGAATGTTGGTTTGTTTAATTATTCTGATTCTGATTCTGATCTTCAATGAGATCTGAGAATGATAAATGAAAAATGATTTGAATTGATGATTCGATTTATTGCGAAATGACAATTTATGTACCGCCGCATCCTGCACACTGCACACACACTGCAAACTCATGCAGCTAATGACGTCACGTGAATCACGTGCCAAACTGGAGAGGTAAAAACACTGGAGACAAACCTGGGGGGAGGTTTACGGTGATCAGTGATTGATATAAGTGAGACAGGTGGGGACACTAGACCAAATCTAACTTGGCGAAGTATTTTCCGATGTTTCAGTTTCATTTCACGGTTTCGATGGTTCCTCTTTTTCTGGGGTTTCGATCTACAATCAACATTGAACTGGATTCCGATTCAATCATTGAATGATCCGAGATCCAATGATTATTGCTACTGGGCTCTCCTGTCCGGTGCGACATGACTTGTCTATGAGTCTATGAGATATGATATGATTTGATAATGAATTACTATGAATGATACAGAATTAGGCCTTAGACCATTCAATTTTTTCTCACCACCTACAAGATGTAATGTAGACTTGTAGACTTTAGCGACTTCCGTCCATCATGACCAACTACTGGGTTGCTTTGATTTTCATCCAATTTTCTATTTTGTTTGTCAATGATGGCTTAAATCAAATCTTTTTGGGAGCGTACAGTACAAGTGTCTGTATAGTTAGTAGGACAAACTGACAAACTACCCCAACTGATGCAATACGGCGATACGGTGAGGCGATACCGTATTTGATACTTTGATTTTATGGTCCATTTGCTGAGTGAGTCCAGTAGTTGCTTAGGAGCTGGTGATTTGTTTTATCAGAGTTATCGGAGTTAGACCCCACTTACTCACAGGGATGATCATCGGGTTGGTATAGTGGTACAAACGACACAGACTGATGAGACTGGGCCTGGGAGAGTGAAGGTCTTGGGATGGTGCACGGTGCGTGACATAGGCCATATCATACAAATATATTATATTTATATAATATATTATATACTGACTGTCTGATATGATATTTGATATATAATATAAATATATTATATTCTATATTATATTATATTTCTATGTCGTCTATGTCTATATTATATTTGTAGTTATTATGTTATTTTATATTTTAAATCTGCAAAGCCAAGGCTCTTGTTGGAGAAGTTTCTTTGATTACTGATGCGAGCCTCACACGAACGAATCCTGAGATGACATATTTTTCTGCGTCTCCCTCACATAGGGGCATGGATTGAGTGCACTGGAGAGCGACAGAGATACAAAGTATCAGTACTGGTATACAGTATACAGTATACATGATGAGGTATGTCAGGTCAATATCAACATCATATCCTATCATATTCATATAATATAATAGTATATTTTTTTTAATTATTATTATATAATTCAGTTAATATCATATCATTTCAACAGTCAGTATATATTATATATTTTAGATTATAATTCATGATGCTTTGAATATCTTTAGTAATGATACTGACACTAATGATATTAATCTACAGATATGATGTTAGCCATTTTGGCTCAAGTAATGATATTAGTTCAGTATACAGTATACAGTATACAGTATATAAAGTATAGTCAGCCTAGTGATATTAGATATGATATGATGATATGATAGATATATATGATATATGATATATATGATATATATGATATATGATATTTATGATTTTTGATATATGTGTCAAATCATCATATCATATTATTAGCCATTTTGGCTCAAGTTGCTAGAATGATTGAGGTGATCGAGAGTTGGTTCCAGTGATTTCCAGGGAGCCAGAGCAAGAAGCACATGACATGTGCAAGCAAGCTTTTGTTTGCAGCTGTCATCCTGACAGGATTGTTAGGTACGGGACGGTACATCAGTTGACGACGTTCGATCACGATGGCGTGACAAGACAGGCCACCTGACTTCCACAGAATTGGACGCCGGTGTGCTTTCTGATAATGACGATGAATGGTCGCAGCCCACTTCCAGGTGTGTTGAATCATAATCATATATTTAAACAGGCAGAGCAAGAAGCACATTGACATGTTGTGTGTCTTTGATCATGAATCGCCAATCCCTGTCTGGGCCTATGCCTATGCTAATCAGCGTATATTGATATGATATGATATGATATGATTTGACCATGTCTGCAGCCGTCATCCTGGCAGGATTTTTAGGTACGGTACATCATCTGTTGATGATGATCGATAGTCGATATTGCTATTGCCATTGCAGTTTGAGTTTCCAGTCTGAGTGTGCAACCTGCAGCAGATGGAGACAACCCCTGATGATGACCAAGAGGGCGAAAAGCTTGCCATGGGCTGCGAGGAAGAGATGAATGGGGCAAATGAACGGCAAGATGTGGAAGAGGAAGAAGTGCACGGCAAATGCGGAAGAAGGCCACAGCCGGTTTGCTGGAGCTTCCGCCCGCCTTTGATGACCACCCAAAGAACACGTGGCCAGACCTGGTTCCCAAGCCTGGGCATAGTAGGGTGTATAGATCAACATCATGTTAGCGCGACAAGACACGCTACCTGACTTGACTAAACACGCTACGTGACTTCAACAGCAACAGAAGTGGGTGACGGCGTGCTTTCTGAGGTGATCGCGACTCCCTTCGGGATGTGCGCTTGCTGGGGATTTAGACGGAGCCGTCGGTCCTGTCCCGGTGTGTCCTGTGAAGAGGGACGACCCAACGGCTGTGGCGAAGGTTGAAGAACCATTGGTTCCACTGACATGTGCAAGAAGCACATGGCATGTGCAAGCAAGCTTTTGTTTGCAGCTGTCATCCTGACAGGATTGTTAGGTACGGGACAGTACATCGCCACGCTGCGCATACATATACAGATACAGATACAAACATATCATATATCATATAATCATTTATATCATATATCATATATCATAAATATCATTTAATATTTGTCGCACAGTACAGTATAGTCTAGTATAGTTTAGTCAGTCTAGTCTAGTCTTTAATTAAGTTATAGAGTCATAGTTAAAGTTTTAGTCATAGTCTTAGTCATAGTCATATAAATAGTCTTTGATATAGTCATAGTCCAGTTATTGTCGGTGATTGTGATAGTCGTCATAGTCATAGTCATAGCCGTCATAGTCATAGAGTCAGAGTCAACGTTTGAATATATTTGAATCATTTGCTCATTTGCGTTTTTGCAAAACTTAACTATAGACTGAAAAGCACGAGGCTTTACAAATTTTGAGTTTAAGTCCCAGTTTGAGTTTGATTGTCTCACATGTGGATTTTCATGTTTTTTTAGTTTTGTTTTTGTGGTGCAAAAACGAGCGCCTTTTACGCCTTTTCCTTTTGCTGCACATCCTCACATCCTGAAGTTGGCAGTTAACTTTGCTGCATGAAAAACTTTTTGAGTTTCAGTTAAACAGTGCAACTGTTTAACATTTTAACTTGATGCCATGTTTGATTTTGCTTGCATTTTTTGTGAGCCCTTGATTTTTTGTGTGTAATTTCATGGATCATGGAATTTTTTGGTGTTTGTCAAAAGATTACCGACAAGCGCTGTTTCAAAAAATGACAGCATTTCCCCTTCACAAACACTCAAAGAAAAGAGAAGAACTTGGTTGGCTGTTTTCATTTTTTTTGTGCGATTTTTGTTGACGATTTTTGATTTGCTGCTCGGCAAAACTGGGCAACATCCTTCCGTGTGCCACAAAAAACATCAAAACCCGTGGCTCTGTTAGTGTGCCGCAAAAAGTACAAAACACCGTGGTGGTTCCGGTTCCGTTAGTGTGCCCCAAAAAAGTACAAACAACCGCGGTCGTTAGTGTGCCGCAAAAAAGTTCCAAAAAACCGTGGTTGCCTTTGTGTGCCCCAAAAAATTTTCGAAAAAAGCAAACCTTCTGGAAAAGGCTACCTAAATTTAGGAAAACCAAATCCTCCCTGGAAGTTTTCGTGCTTGTTCGCGTGCTCGAGTTAGTGTGTTTTTGGCCACCAAAAAACCATTAGTAATCAATTTCTTTATTTGTGAGACCACCGGAAAAAGCACCAGGAGGACCACCAGGTGGACTAGTTTTTTCAGACCAAAAGTTCGACTACAAAAACTTCAGGCCAAAACTTCGACAGGACAAACCATCAGGTAGTTTTGTGGTTTTGCTCGTGTTTCCGTTAGTGCGCCCCACCCCAAAAATACCAAACAACAGTGGTTCCGTTAGTGTCCTCCCAAAAAAAAAAATCCAAAACACCGTGGTTCCGTTAGTGTCCACCAATTTTTTTTCAAAAAAACCGTGGTTGCGTTAGTGTGCCCCAAAAAATTCCAAAAAGTAGCGGTTGAGTTAGTGTGCCCCCCCCCAAAAGTTCCAAAAAGTATTGGGTGAGTTAGTGTGCCCCCCCCCAAAAAAAATCCCCAAAAACCAGTTAGTGTCCCCCCAAAAAGTTCAGTCAATAGTGAAGAACAAAAAATACTACTCACTAGCAGTAAAAAGAAAGAAAGAACCTGTAGTGAAAATTTGCGAAGAACCAAAAACGGAGAGGAACCATTGTTTTCCTTACTGTGATCCCGGTCCCCCCCGGAAAAAAGGTAAGGCCAGGTAAATCCACCCCAAATATCTTATCTACGCCAAAGGTGTTAAGTTAAATCGCAATCACCACCCCTGAAAAACTACTAGTTAGTGTTTTGAAAATTTTGCAAACTATTAGTACCTCATGTTTATTTGACAAGTGTAACGTAAACAAGTACAGTAGGTAAGTGTTTATGTATGGACCTGTAAAGTATGGACCGGATGAAAAATGTATGTATGTATGTATGTATGTATGTATGTATGTATGTATGTATGTATGTATGTATGTATGTATGTATGTAAATATGTATGTAATGTAAATATGTTTGCAAGTATGTATGTAAGTAAGTATGTATGTATGTATGTATGTATGTCTGTATGTATGTATGTATGTAATATGTATGTATGTATGTATGTAAGTATGTATGTATGTATGTATGTATGTATGAATGTATATATGTATGTATGTAAGTATGTATGTATGTATGTATGTATGTATGTATGTATGTATGTAACGTATGTATGTATGTGCGTAATATAATACATATTTATATATATATAATATATATAATTTAATTATATTTATCATATATCATATATCATATATCATATCTTTATGATATTTGAAATTTGATATATGGTATACGGTATATGATAATTGATTTATGATATGATATATTATTTATGATATATGATATATGATATATGATATGATATCTGTATGGTAGGTATGTCGGCATGTAACATTATGTAGTGCCAGCAGAAGACGGTGAGGGTGCGAGCGTTTCGGAGAGGCAGGTTGTGCTGACAGCTTCCAGGAACATGGAGAGTGTCAGTACTTCAAGTCCTTGATGTGCTAAAGTTGCCGGAGGTGGAAGACCAGAGCAGGAGCCACAGACTCCAGGCTGGACAGCATCCACCGGCGCCGACGTCAGAGACTTGTGGCAATTCATCATTGCCTTTGTGAGACTTGCTTGCCTGCGGACAGGTTCCATCTGGTTTTTTTATTATGTAACATTATGTACTGCATAAAGTATGCTGTATGTCACATGCAACATGTAACAAAACCATTAACGCAGCGCGATGCAGCGTGGAAGCAGAAGACAGTGAGGGTGCGAGCGTCGCGGAGAGGCAGTTTGAGCTGACAGCTCCCAGGAACCTGGAGAGTGTCAGTAATTGATGTCTTTGTTGTGCTAAAGCTGGCTCATGCGGACACGCAAGAACTCCGTGTGAGCCACAGACTCCAGGCCGGAGCATCACCCGATGTCGGAGCATCGTGGCATTCATGAGCATTGCCTTTGTGAAACGTTGTCTGCGGACCGTTTCCATCGGCATGCCAAGATTCTTACAATGCTTCAGGGTCTGAGTGAAGTATGGAGAGACCCTTCGCTGGTGAGCTGCAAAACGTTTCAAGCATAGCGTTGCCAGCTTTCCACCTTCGCTTCTGCTTTCAAAACAGATGATGATTCTGTTTGCATTTTCATCCTGAACCTTTGTAATGTTGTGCAAAAAGTCGAGCCACAGTGTAATTAGTCTGCTTAAGGCTTAAGTTTGCTTACACGTCTGTCCTTTCTGTTAATCTGTTTTTTGCCATTGTTGTAGGTATATAGATGATAGACTGATAGATAGATAGATAAATAGATTAGATAGATAGGTAGATAGACAGATAGATAGATAGATAGATATTTGAAATATGATATATGATAGATAGATAGATCTTAGACAGATAATGATAGATAGACAATAGATTTGATATGTTTGTGGCCTATGTCAGCACCTGATATGGGACGGGGACAGCAGCCTGAACAATTACCAGTTGCAATTTGCAACATTTCGAGTGGTGGTTGGGAAAATTCGATGGAATACATGAAGGAAATACCGTGTTTTCAATTTGTTTCACCTCAAGGTGTAGCATAGGAAGGCGTCCGCTGTTGCTTGTTTCCATGGCAGTGGCAATGATGGAGCCAGATTCGCAACCACCAAGTTGGGATTCATATTGGGGGGGCACTTGCGATTCTCCCACAGAGGCCAGGTGATGTGAAGCCAAATCCAGGTTTCCCAGGGTGATAGTCGTAGTACAATGCCCTTGCAAATTCGGAGAGCCCTCATTGAATGTAGCAACAAGTGCTACGTATTTATGCAGCATTATACAGGGTGGTGTGGGGAAATACTTGGAACAATTGCCAGGGTACATTCTGAAGGGTACCCAGGTTTATTACTTTGGGGTGTTGCCCTTGAGAACCACAAAGTAATTTTATAATTGATTTGTTTCGCATTTACAGCATCGAGCACACAGAAATGAAATACACGTTGAGCTAGTATCAGCATTGAAGGATGTGACGTGAGATCTAAATTCTGCATATGATTCAATGATGTGATATGATATGATATGAAAAAATAAGACATGATATGAGATATGAATCACGATTCAAGATCTGGTGATGTACAGATGTACATGATGGCCTGTTCCGTGTTTTTTTGTATGAAGTTGTATGTATGAGACTCTAAAGTGTAGTAGATTTGATTTGATGATGTTATTTGGTTTTTGATGTTTTTCGATATTTTTTTGGAGAAATTGTTTGTCCACTTTCACTCCGTCCATTCCCCCTTAAAACTGACCTGACCTGGATCATCATTTCAGGTTCCGGTTCCACATAGTTTTTCCCGGTTGTAAAGTTGGCAGGTTCTTGGTGGGGAAGATGATGATTCCTCGGCAGATCCTTTAAAGGGAAAGTTTCCATGCATGAAGAGTTGCGCAAGGAAAGTGCTGGAGGCCGCATACCCTAATCATATGACGTCCGTTTTTCAGAAGTCAGCTCAGGGAAAAACTCTTTTTGTCACCACCCTTTGCAGTGGCAGTGATGGGGTGATCCAATCATTGGAGGATGTTTGGGGAGGGTTTGGTGGGGAGTATGAATGATCTTGATTTTCAATTTGATTCTGACCTGATAGTGATAATGACACATGACTCACGGTCACATGACACATTTCATATCACTGACACTGACACATATCATGTCGTATCACTTATCACATATTTTATTATAAATTAAATATATATATATATTATATAATTATCATACATTTATATAATTATATAATATATATTATATTATACAATTATTGATCTGTATCATGTAATCATGTATCCGTATCGACCGTATCGTATCGTATGATTCATATCTTGAATCTTTATAATATGATTATACACTCAGCGGTTCCTGCTTGCAGGACATTTTTCACATGGGACGAATCCTTTGGATGGAACGGAGCAACCGAATCCCCGAAAACCGTCGATCCCATCCAGTGTTCGTTGATGATGGCATCAAGACTGTGAAACATGAAGTTTCCAATGACAATGACCCCGCCGTCATTGAGTGGTTGAAAAAAACAACAAGGGCATCAATTTTGGTTGAGGATATCAAAAACATGAGTGATGCCGCGGTATACAACTTGCTTTCCAACTCCTCGGTCATGCGACCGGTTTCCAAAGTTGCAGTTTGTGGGTGGGTCTGTCATGACGCGTGCAGGGCTCAGTTACTCCAAAAGTACGATGGGAGGACAGGAGATATGGACCAACCAATCAACCAAACAATCCATCAGTGAATGGTCATGTGAGACCTGTAGCCTGTACTGATGTAAGTACTACTAATTTAAAATTCTATGATTTGAAATGATATCATTTGGTGATATCAGTGATATGAAATGATTTGAGATTTGTTATTGATTTGATTTGATGGTATATTATATACAGTTATACGGTATCTGAATATGCGGTATTATTCCGTATAAGTTGAAGTTATACTGATACGGCCGAGAATAGATACAGCCAACCACGGTTATCGTACAGGGGTTCGGAGATACTGATTTTGATTCTGTGAAACATTCTGATACACTGATACATACGGGCATTGATGCAACACAATGCTCGTACTCATTCTGATGAATACAGATTCAGATCAATGTCATCTAATCTGTGAGTGATTTGTGCAGTCCAAGTATGGTATCTCATCAGCGTTGGTACGGTCCGGTATATTTTTTCTTCAAGAGCCTAAGGCTACCTAAGATAAATCATAAATCATAAATCTACATAATTGCATAATATAAGGATCCAGGATGCTGACAGTAGTAGTGACGTGATGTTCTTTAGTAGGATCACTGGTGGATTGTAGTATTGTTACTGCAGTGTTTGAATGTTTCTATTGTCCATTTGTTTTTTGTGTGCGTTACTGCACTACTCACTACAGCCGGTGTAGGCCCCGTAGGCTTGTACGTTTTTGTCCAGGCATTTGTTTTATATTTAATATGGGTGATCCGAGATCCCATGATACACCCCGAAATGAGATAGATGAGACCTGCGCGATTGAAACTTACCATGAATTCTGAATACCAGGATATAAGCTTCGTGATCTCAGTGAGTTTTCTGTTTCATGTTGTTTTGGCTCCATGCCACTTCCAAGGTCCAGACGCAATCCACGGAGGAGCAGGGACTGCGTTTCTTCGGTGACAGGATTGACAGGACAGACTTTCTTTGCCTTTTGCCAATATTTGCGAACTGTTCAACCAGACTATTTCTACGGAGAGATGGTGTCTGGTTTGATTTAATTAAATTGTATTGTTTTATGGGGCGGCATCCCGCATCCTTGAAACAATAGTAGGGATCTAGGGCTGGAAGCACATCGGCGCACAATTTGTCACCAATTTTTTCAGCAGCACCTCCCACATTTTTCCTAGCCACATCACCTTTGGTCCTGGGTTTTCAGAATTGGACTGAATTCTATACAGTCTATACTGTATTGACAGTAACACTGATACTGATACTGGCAGATACTGATACAGATACATGATACATTGATATGATACACTGACCGTTTTCCACTGAGACTGATACTGTATCGACTAGACTGACTACTGAGTACCTATAGCCTATAGAATATAGACTGGACTGACTATCAGCTGACGATAATATTGGTTTCAGTGGTATCTGAATCTGAGTATCTGTTTTGGCATTTGTAGAATCTGAATCACTTCCCACACTCAGGTGGTAGGCTTCATGGACAAGAGCAACCAATGCGTAGATGGCAATGGCAATAGCGCAGATGCTTCAACCCCTGCATCCAACCACACCGAGGCTTTGAACCAGTTCAAGTCATGCGGGTATGAAGTCAGATACATGATTACAAACCCGTCCAAAAATGGTATCCCGCAATCACGCGGCAGGATTCATTATCAAGGCATTTGTGTTGGCAAATTTCCCAATATGAATCATGCTTCTGCTATGGACAGTCTGCATTCGGAATGGCAGCGCCTATCCAAAAGGATTGATTTCCTAGGCGTGTTAGATGATTACTTGTTGGCCCCTGATGATGAATTACCTTGGCAACCTGATACCAATGAGTCCGAGCTTCCAGCAGCCAAACGCCAAAAGACTTTCAAATACCAGAACGTCCATGCAGACTTCAAACGACAGCACGGAGTAGCTAGGTTTTTTTGGTCGACTTTTGCTTCCGATGTTGTGGAATGAAAATTTGTTTTTTTCACCTCCACCGTCCACCAATTTACTTGGAACATCCCTTCCCTACCAGTCTTAGGCTCAGACCCCTACTGGTGTTTTTCATGACCTCCTTACAGTCATGAATTTAGTCATAGTGAGATAGATAGGCACGGCATGTCATAGATGATATGATGATACATGATACATGGTACTGATACTGTATGTTCTGTCTACACAGTATATTATATTATATAATTATATGATTTTAAATTATATGTTATATTTTATATCATATGTTTATGTATTATATATCAATCTATCTATCTTANTCATCGGTAAAGTGAGGTTGAGGCAACGGATGTTTAGTGGACATTGACATTGACATTGTTGGTGTCGGTGTGACAGATTGTATGTATGATAGACTGATAGACTATGGACTGATGGACTACTTAGTGTGTTTTTCAGGACTATCTCTGGAAATCTTTTAGAGTCAGAGTCATATCAAATTTGGTCATATTTGTTCATCAGCCATTTGTTAAACCAGTGTATTCTTTCGGAATCTTGGGAGGTCACTGGGATTGGGGCAGCATTGTAGCATTACCTGTGGGGTCATAAGAGTCTAAATGAAAAGGATGGAAGAGTCGGGGCAGATTCAAATCATTGTCTTCCTAACTTGTTTGGGGGTTCAGGACGTCGGTATCGGTATCGGTATCATTGAGTATGATTCAGTATGATGATGACATTTGACAGTACGATAATATATGACATATGAGCTTAGACGAACCATGATAGACTGTACATACTACTGGCAAGAACTATAGGCTTAGGCTATAGACTATAGACCCTATATAGACCCTATAGACTGAGTGATAGACTGGGCTGATATCAGGCTAAACATCATAATTTTCTCTGGGTTGAAGATTCAGCATCTACATTAAGCTAGTTGTTAGCAGCCACCCCACCTCTGCCAGCTGAGGAGCCAGTCGCTTGACAGGCAGCACGTGTCAATCGGGAAAACACCGTGCATCACCCCAGCAGCACGTCTTTGGGCGCGTCGTCGACGTAGGTGGCTACTAGGGGAAGAGAAGTTAGCACTCCAGGGATTTCCTGTTGATGACTATATCCCAGCTCTACGTGAAACCCCGGAGCCGGTTAAGGCGAAGTTAGCAGGAAATGCCTTCTCTTTTCATTGCTTTTTGATTGGTTTCACAGCGGCAGTATCAACATTGCCCATCAACTGGCTGGATTAATTTAGTTAAAATTTATTTGTCATCATGTGTCATGAGAATTTCAAATTTAATCGTCTAGATATCATCTAGTGTTTAGGCAACCTTTCCCATTTCTTCAGGCAAATCCAGGGGCAGCAATTTGATTTGGTTTCTGCCTGCGTTTGTTAAGCGTGAATCGTAGAACATGCGGCCGGAATTCAGACTTCGATTTTCTCCCTAGCTTCACATCTGCCAGTAGAGGTTTGTAGAAGCTTTGTAGCTAGGCTAGAGTGGTATTTTCGAAGCCGGACCTTTAGCTATAGAATATTTTCGAAGTAGCCATCAACAATCAACCCACATTCCTATGAACCATGAACAATCCTTAGCTTATGGCATTCGATAAAAGCATAGAGCCTAGAGCTCGCAGAGCATCTCTCAGCCCCTGGCAGTTGTTTTTGGAAAAATCATTGAACGGAGGATCTGGTGTAGACTGTAGACTTTGATTCTTCACCGGCCACTGATCTTCCTGGTCCAATAGTGAGGAGTCTGGAGGATAGTCATTCTGAATGACATTCTAACATTACGTCATTACGTTACGGTTTTAGTTATCACACTTATCAACAGATGATCTAGATCTATGATTCTATGATTTCTTTAATCCTGAGTCAATGAGTCGAATTATCAATACCATATCATCAATGAATTATGTGATCGATATTGATATGATTCATATGATAATGATATCAATATCATTAAAAGAATCATTAAAAGGGTTTAATTCGGGTCAAATTCTTCTGGACCATCACATCAGTCATCACATCATGTCATGTTATGTGTTTTTTTCAATTGTAATTTGTGAATTCAAAACTCACAATCAGAATTCCTGCGTCGGCCCAGTATCATTTACAATTTTCTTTGTTGACGCTTCACAAGTTGAAGTTCGTTTTTTTGCTAGACCTTTGCATTTTGGACCAGACATGTTTTGCAACTTGTCCTGAGATTGGATCCGGCGAAATCATATTTGAGATTTCCAGTTCCAGCGATCAGGAAATTAAAGAGGAGTCTAGATGGTGATCAGTGCAAAAGAACAAATGAATGAATGCCGCTGAATGCCGCTTTTATCAGGGCAGGGTTGGACCAACAAAAATTCTCCATTCTGAATGAGTACTGAGTCAGAACACAGGGTCACATGGGCCATCCCTTTGATGTTTGGTAGCTATGAGTCATGAGTCTGAGTTGAGTCATGAGTCTATGAGTCGAAGAGGCATGTACCAGGTGGGTGGTCGAAATTTGAAATGATGCAAGGATTCAATGATGATCACTAGCTGTTATCACCATCATCGTCGTCGTCGTCGTCGTCATCATCATCATCATCATCCGTTTGATCGGGCCATATTTGTTTCACCGTTCACCCACACTCAATTATGTTTTCGTGACCTGTATCACTGGACAAATGAATTTGGGTATCATGATCCTGGACTGTACCGACTGTACATGTATCATGTATCAACTGTATCTGTATGTTTACTGGACTGTATCTTATCTTAGATTTCTCATCTTTGTCATTTTCACCAACCTCAATTTCTCGACCATCCCCCCATCCTACACAAATGAGGGGTGTTTTGGAAGGATGCCGTATTCCGTATCCGTATTGGCATGTTATGTTCATTGTAGCTTTTGGCCTGTGGCTGTGCCTAGTGGGGACAACCGAGCAGCTTTGTCGGGCGTGCAGCTTTGGTGACTTTGTTCCTCCTGCGGAAGCATCGAGGGATGGACGGGTGGCTTGGCCATATTGAATTTGTGTTGCTAAAGGTTTTGACAGGGTGTTGGGCAAACACAGTTCCAATTCCACCGGTGTCAGGAGGTTATGAGAGCGGGAAGGGATGGGCAGTTACGGTGTTACGGTTTTACTTTTACCGTAAAATTACCCTCTTGGTGTTGTTTGCTGTTTTTTTGTACTTCCTGCCTACTGCTGCTTTTACGACAAAATTTGTTACTGGGAGTTTAGTTTTCGTTCTAGACAATTGGAAGAAAAGGGGAGCCCGGGACACCATTTTCCAAACGCTGCCACACACACAATATCGAACCAGGACAAATCATTTCAGATAAACTGGTAGTGGGTGGTTCAGTGGTTCATGATTTGATATGATGAATCAAAAACAATAGTCAATAAGATAACTAAGATATCGAATCATATCATTATCTATAGACTATAGACTATAGACTATAGACATAGACATGATCATATAATCATATCATATCATATCAGAATCATATATAACATTTATATTGTATATTATTTAAATAGTTATAGTTATAGTTATAGTTATATATTATATAGTTTAAAATAGTCATATTCATATCATATAGTCATAGTCATATTCATATAGTCTAGTCATAATATAGTCATCAGTCTAGTCATGTAGAGTCTAAGAGGAAATGGAAGCAACCAATATTTACCCACTTACCCAATCAGTCCACAAGAATGGGCAAACTTTGGTCTCAACTTTGGTCCCATGCCGGTGCCAGGCTCTTTGACGCCAATGAGATTGACTTCAACCAGCAAGATGATGGAGATGCATCTTCGAGTGGTACATGCAAAGTGTGTTATACCACCCCAAACACAGTTGCTGGCCTTCCAGGTACAGATCGTAAAACCAAGATGATTACCAGATCAAAATGTGAATTTTGTCACGCCGTGCACTTGTTGAAGTACGGGGAGTTCAGCTGGAAGGACAAGCAGTAAAAGGTAAAAGGTGACAAAACACAATGGTTTAGTCGGCGGTTTAGTTTTGATTGTCAGCAACTAAGTAGTAGTAGCGTACGACCGTACAGCGGTATGTGATGACTTTTTTGAAGTTTGTAGACAAACTCTGGAAGTAGTTTCCTGTTTAATTTGATTCAGTTTGTCAGTCATGATTTTTTGATTTCGATAGATTTACAGATTGAATGACAACTCGAAAGTTTTACATTATGTTCTGGTACACCTTGTACGCCGAACACCTGTGCCTGTACCATTTGCAATGCCGCAATGGCAACATTGACTTCCAAATACAGAATATACGGGCTAATACCGTGAGATAGTAAATCAAAAGCAACTCACAATAGTATGGACAGTATGGATGGACCTATGGACCATGGACGATGATAAAAATGAAATTTGAAATTAGTAAATATTATAATTATAACTTACATATGTGATGTGAATGTGAAATGTGGTCAATTATATTATGTTAATTATAGTTTTTATATTAAATAGTATTTGATATTTTGACATATGTGAACTCCGAACATGTGGTATGTGCGGTATGTGACGACTATGTGTCCATCATAGCCCAACAGAAGGGGCAAAAGTATCGCTATGGCTATGGCCACTAAACAGGATATGAAATGATATGCAATGATATTGATGAATTGAAACGCGGCTGCACACAAGCACCCCCGGTTTTGACTTTGCAGGAAGTGGTTGAGCAACTTCAAAAGCCTGGTGCTCGAACGGAGTTTTTGCAGGCTCGCACCAAGCTCCTTGAGGTTATTCGGGAAGAGAATCCGATGGGATGGAAACCCGAGCCCAAACAGCCACTTTGCCGGCTATTGTTTAGGGTAGTCAGGGTAGTTTGTTTTTGCGTTGTTGCTGTAGGCTGTAGCGGCTTCCTCAATACATGACAAATAGATGGCTTGAGTCTACAGCTCTCATAGTTTAGGGATAGGGTCTATTGTCTATAGGGCGGCATAGGTCATAGGGCGGCATAGGCTACATAGGTCTCTATAACTATAACGGTCTATATAGTCAGTGTATAGGCTATAGTCTGTAGGCAGAGGCGTAGGCTTTAGGCTCAGGCTTTCGGGCTCTAGGCAATCGCATGTAATAGCCAAACAATTTCATTGGCTCGGAGGAGAAATGATTCTTTGGAATGTAGTTTTTTCAACGCCAATGTGTTTCTTTCTTTTTCCTTTCCCTGGGAGAATTTTAGAGCTCCAATGACCATACTTGCCAACTGAGGCGAGTCTACCAGGAGAAGGAGATGATCCAAATCATGAAGCAGGCTGGCTGTGTGCATCTACGATCGAGAATCCTATGCTGACAGTCACGGCGGCAAGTCTCCTGAAGATGATGGACTTCGGAAAGAGACGATGATTATGCCGGATGGAAGCAAGAAAGATGTGTACAAGGTCTTTAGGGCTCAGGGAAGTGATGGATCTAGGGAATGGTGCTCACGTTGCAATGATTTGAAGAGACTAGTTTAGACTATAGACTATACAGTTCTTCTTTCATATCAATGATTTCATCATGACTAAGACTATTACTATGACACTGACACCGACTATGACTATCAGTGTGTATCTGTATCAGTGTATCTGTATATCTCATAACTCATAATCATGTCATTATCATTATATTATAATATATAATTAGTTATATTATTATATTATATAATTATATAAAATATTTTTATATTATATCATTTATATATCATATCATATCATTGCATAGCTGCATAGAATCATATCATATCATATCTATCAGTCTATCAGTCTATCAGTCTATCATATCATCAATCTAATCTATCATCTATCTGTCTACCATATCATATCATCATATCATATCATAAATGTCATTGATTTCAGCTAGAACGTCATGAGTCATAGTCAGACGTCAAACGTCATCCGCTATAGACCGTTTGATAGACCACTGTAGACTGTAGACTACCATGGATCCTGACTTAGTCTATCACTAGCTTTAGGCATAGGCAGAGGCCTGAGACTACGACTACAAGTCTTTAAATTGACCTTTGACTTGTGATAGTTGCTTTTGACTATCATGAAGAATTTGAAGTAGCACTCGGGTAGTTAGAATCAATCAGCTTCCGTAAACCTGCAAGAAAGTAGTTTGACCGTAAATAGTATCTATCATCTATCATTGATTTTTCATGTCATTTCATATCAGTGCAGTTGTATCAATCGGAATCAATCGGATCAAATCTTTAGTATGGTCCGGTGTGGTCCGTCTTTGATTCTGATGAAAAACAATTGTATTGTACAGTACTGTCATCAACCTCATCAAAAAATCTAGACTATTGCCCTTGTATTATATCTGACTTCACTCGCTCATGCCTGCGGCCCCGCACAGACATGGTTTGGCTTGCGTGGTGTTTGGGACTGCCATTTGGAGGAGCACAATCGCGTTTTGTTCCAGCGAGAGTTGGATCAAGGTGTGGTGATGTTTCTGGACAGCACTGGGGGTTTCCAGGCTCTTGCTATGGAAAGAACAAGGAATAAGATATGAAGTCTAGTGATAAATAGTGATAAGATGATCATAATAACAATATTTAATTCATAATACAGACTGGACTGATATATGAGATAGATGATATATTATCATTATAATTATAATTTATAATATTATAAAACGTCGTATTGATACGATGATTTTTTTTTTGAATTAATATGATATGAAATGATATGAATGATATGATATGAATTCGATTCTATGTCAATGTAATATTAGTAATATGTATGATGACTTGATAATTTGATGATATGATTTGATATGTTATCTAAATGATCTGATTATGATTGGGTGATGTGATTTGAGATATGATTCGATTGATTAATTATTATATTATGATAATTCTATCATTGTCTATCATATCTACAGGCAGCAAGTAGCAACATATTTGCAGAAGGATTTCCAAAAAAACAAAGATGTCCGGAAAGGTATCCATGTCAAGTACTAGATCATTCTTTTTCAATGTCAAGTACTACGTTCCAGATTTTACCACCTGTAGCAATTTTAGTTGTTTTCCACTTAAATGAACCATCCCGGCAATTCTGTAAAGAATAGAGTCCAAGAGTGAGTGTCCAGTATGATCTCTTTCTTGGGATTGGGATTGGAAACTAATTTCTGCAGACTGTAGTCGTTGATGAATCATACGAGTTTTGGGGCTTTTGAAAATCATTGGTGGAGACTGAGGTCTGAGGTATTAAATGTAGCGTGGAAGTCTTGTTCTGTTTTTCTTCTCTTCTTCCTGCCTTCGCCTTGCTAGATTCCAACTCAGGCTTTCGCCTGATCAGTTGACAAGCAGATATGAGTCAAGGGCCAGCAAGGCAATCGTGGCCCCGATGGTCGAGTCCAAATCCTTGCCCATAGATAAGATGAGCTTGTCAAGAATTAGCGTTGGCATTGCTTCGGTGCCTGGTGTTGCTGAGAGCTCAGCCCCTGATCACAGTCGCCCCTCAGAGTCAGGAGTTGGTGGGCAACTTTTAGCTTTGGGTGCAGCGAGCACAGCAGCCCCTGGCATGGATGATGAAGAGGAGCTCGATGAAGAGATGGAGGCAAAGATGCTGGGCATCCCCCTGAACAAGAGAAAGGCAGCGGATCAAAAGAATGACAAGTGGAAAAAGGTTCGCAAGTCGAAGGAAGAGATACAAAACGAAGAGTTGGACAAGATGCAGGTAGAAATCACCACGTTGACAGGCTTGCTGCCTGAGTGGCCGAAGAAGCCTTCAGGCTACGATTTGGGCAAAGTAGACCGCATTTTGACCAGCAAAGGCAAGAGCTACAAAGACAACAATTTCTTTGAGGGATTGCAGAAAATCGAGGCCATGCAGCGAGAGGTCAAGAACCTTCGTGATTGCATGCAAGCTGCACAGAAGTATATCCCTGCTCGAGGATTACCCAAAAAGGCTCACGCTGATTTGTTTTACCAAGCATTCAGCAAAGCCCAGGGTGAATCTCCAACGATCTTCTATGGCTTCCCATCAGTTGTTCTGCAACATTTCTTTGAGATCTCTCATGTGAAAATGGTTGAGGCCCGTCAATGGGACCAAGTTGGTGAGGCTTTGTCGAAAGAGAAACTTCAGAAAATTTGGCCTGATGATGATGAAGCGGAGAAGCACGGTTTGGCCATGCTGGAAACCATGGTGTCTTCAGTGCTCTTGCTGGAGCCCACGGAAGCTGCTGAGCAACTCATGGTGGCCTTCCAGAAGATCCTTGACAAAAACCCCACATCATCTTTTTCTGCACCTTTGCCACTCCTTGTGCAGATTTTTGAGAAGAAGCCAGATGCAACTGGAATGATGGACAGTGCCATCAATGCTGTTCAGGAACAAGAGTCTCAACCTGTCATCCGTGTCTTCATGGCATCAGAGACCGGGAAGACTTTGCTCAGCCAGGCTGAAGAAGCAAATCGCACAATGAGGGCACGTGCTTCCAAGCTCAGTTCTTTGGGTTCCATCAAGGACTTACTATGTGTGGGGTAGGGGGTGCAGGGTTTTTGCGTTGTAGTTTTGTAGCATCCCCACCACTGATGATTGACACTGCCAGATTGCCATTTGTTGTTTCACTTTCCCCACCCAAGTTTTATGAAGGGGCCGTTTGAATATCATAGTAGCCGGTAATGGATTCCCCGGGTTGGCTGGCTGAAAGAGATGTTTAGCATATCATTTCAGAAATCATACGAGTAAAAAGTCAGTCATATCATATCAATCATATCATATCATCATATCATATCAGTGAGACAGTGATATGATATGATTATAAAATATAATAATTATATGAATTATGATCTTATAATTATATGTGACAAGTATCCGTATGTATGTACTGTATGTTACTAATAATTTTATAATTATCTACTGTTACTGACTGTATGTACTTAACATGCATGACTGTATGACTCAGTATGACTGTATGTATGATTTTTCTGTACTACCCCCAAATCACATCAACATCCATAATGTGATGATGGTCCAATATACGGTACGGTACAGTATTTTAAAGGAAATAGGACATACATCGAATCATTATATATTATATATTATTATTATTTTATAATTTTATATCAAACCAGCGAGTAATAAATAGAAATTTGAAGGAGTCGGCCTTGGAATCACCAATAGTCTCATAGTCCATACCATACCAGTACGTACGGGTACGGTACCTTAAAATTACAATTCAAGCCCACAACGTACCACAAAATACTGGAAATACTGACCACGCCATTCCCTATACTGTTTACTGTATACTTCTTTCAAGTTTTAATGGCTAAGACTCACACTCTACAGGAGAAGCTTAGTGAGGTCAAAGCGAACTCTGCCTTCACGTGTTTGGACAAGATTTCCGATGTGGATGAGGCCTCTGGCTGCATCTGCGTTGTCCATCCAGAGTTCATTTCCTTGGCCAAGCAGTTCCAGCTTGCGTTACCAGATGCTGCTGACATTCAGCATGCAACAGTGAAGGAAGTTCTGATTGATGTTTGTGAGTCATGGGGCAAATTGGCCTCAAGCGTGCACAGCATCTTCAATTTCGGGCTCGAGGCTTGTGCCAATCAGCTTCTCAACAAAAACATCAATGTGAACATGGAAGAAGCTCCGTGGTTTCTGCTTTCTCCAGGACGCATGAAGGTCACGTCAACCCTCCGTGATTCTTCTATGTCGGAGCTCGGTGCTTTGGGGGAGAATGTGGGTGCTTCCGGTTGTGCAGTAGGCGCCTTGAAGCTTCAAACAATTGGTTTGTTTGTAACTCGGCCGAAAGTTCAGCGATGAAAAACTGAAGGATTGGGCACATCTCAAATTTGCACTGTTCCGATTTAAATGATACAGCCTGATACAGATACAGCAATACATACAGGCTACTGTGGGAACGTCTTGCATTCTACAGCACTCTAGGACTTTGGATCCAATTCCATGATTTTTGCTTCCTGAATGAAAGAATGATAATGATGTGACAGTGATGTGGGATGTGGTGATTGATGATATGATGAAAATGAGTCAATGGGATGAGTATGTTATGTTGTAATGTTTTTAATTTGAATGATATGAATGAATCAAACTCCTTCATTCAGTTCATATCATTTGACATGTGACTCATACCACCCAGGTCCATCTCATATCAAATCAAAATGATTATGATTGATCGCAATATCGGAATCGGAATATCGGAATATCATATCATATCATATATCATATATCATATATCATCATATCATTGTCATATCATTAATAATATCATCTATCATTATCATATCATATCGTATCATTAAATCAGAAATCAAATCAAACGAAAAAGATGACAAGACGGATTGACCGAACAAAATCAAGTCTACATTTGGGGGCAGGATCGAAAGTTGAACTGTTCAACTTCAACTGCTCATTCGTGTTCATTTGATCCAAGGGGTGCATCAATGAGCTAAAGATTTTTTCATCGATGAAAACCAGAGTGTGTTCGGTTTGACATGTTCTGTTTGATCTAGTCGGTTTCATCGTTTCAAGTTCATCTATTTCCATTTTCCCTAGTCTTCTTCTTTATATTAGATCTTGCACTTGTAACATTATGGCCTAAATTATGGCCCATGAACTTACCCTTTCAAACTTGAACGAGGCAGGGGCAAAACAACCAAACTCAGGCAGAGTTCTTGTCGACTGTGGTGAACATGCTGCAGAAGTGTGGGTGTGCCGATATGACCTTTGAAGCCTGGCGTGATTTCTCATTCGTGGCTACAGTGGCATCGAGTGAGGCAGAAGATCGACACCAAATGGCGGCAAGCATCCAGTGCTTTTGCTTTAGCTTGAAGTCTTTGCCTGGAAACATCGAGAGGTCTGTGGGCAAGATCCTTGGCGATCCTTGTTTGGAAGTCCTGAAGGCTTGCAAAGCATTGGCGGCAAGCTCATTGCCTTCTCTCTTTGAAGAGCTTTCCACACATCTCTTCCGCGGCTGCTTGGATGCTCAGGAATGGTTTAGCAAGAATATGCCAAGCAATCAGGTGTTCATGTACCAGCCTGATTCCAAAGATGTTGATTTTTGGATGAGAGCTTCCACGTTCGAGGAGCCAGTGGAGAGGCTGAATGTCTTGAAGGATGTTGCCAGTGCCCTTGACTCCACCACTGGCGATGGAGCGCTCCAGGACCAATTGAAGGCCTGCGAACTTGCTGTCGACAAGGCACTCTTGATGAAGAGCCTGAGCCTGTATCACTATGTGACGAAGCGTGACTCATTGCTTGACAAGCCTTCTCGGGAAGCCTTGGTTGCCGCCATGCCACTAGTCCAGAAGTACATTTGCAAGGCCCTGTCAACGTTGAAGGATCTCGAGTCGCATCCTATGATCCAAACCTTCAAGACGCATTTCACTACTGTCATCGTAGAGCAGTTGGGTGGGCAGATACTTTCTCGCTTTGCTGACTTCATCAATGAGGCAGGGGTTGCTGCATTGAACCTTGTTTTTTGATACTTGACTTTCTTGAAAAGGATTTGTGATTTGAAATTTGAACTATTTGATCTGAATGAACCATGACAATTTGACTAGACTAATGATATGATATGAAATGATGATCTATGATCTATTTTGTTTTTTAATCTAAGTCTATGTCTATACGTCTATATCTCTATATCATCTATATTATCTATCATCTATGATTCTATGAGTCTATGATTCTGTTTTGATAGAATTTAATAATCAATGACTTGATATGAAACAGAGTGGGCTGATAGACAGACTGACAGACTCATAGACTCTGAAAATAATGATTACATTAGAGTACAGTGGTGGGTTTAGTCGGTATGGTCGGTATGGTCTAGTCTAGCTGAGTCCCGGTCAAACCCAGTGATTCGATATGATTTGGTGAAATGAAATGATGAAATACTATAGACTGTAGACTATACTGTACTGATGCTGCTTACTGTATGTTCATGTGCAACTTGTACAGCCTAGCCTATACTGTACTGTACTTCTTGAAACTGGTACTGGATACTGCTTCCAGGGACAGCCGAACTGACCCGGCAGGCCAAATAAACAAGCTCGAGAAAAATCGGCACTCCTTCGGGAGTGTCTAATCTGCAATTGTGTTCAGCTTTTCTGGGTCAAGGTAAGGGTTGTTGGAAGTCTATACTGATACTTATTCCGTATGCCATGTGCCGTGCCGCTATTGGCGGGTTTGGACTGGATCATTCAATCATAACCAATCTATTTTTATGTTTGCTATCGCCAAAAAAGTACAGTACAGAATTAGCATTAGTCTTTGAGGACTGTTTGATGATAATGATTTGACGCGATGATTAACGATGAATGAAATGATTTTGAAATTCAGTATATAAGTTATTGTGATCTTATTCGATGATATGACTTGACAATGATATGATATGATTCGATTCGATATATAATGAATGATATGATTTGATTTTGATTTGAAAATGATTATCATTTGGCCGGCCCTGTGACTAAACATTCTGAATTTCAATTTTATTCCATGTCCCTTCAGTTCCCCTCCTGCCCTGTATGTTTGCGTTTTACTTCCAGCCGTTTTTTTCGCCCACGTCCAAGGTGATTCAAATTCTACCAAAGGTAATAGATTCATAGATGATCCACCCATCCCATATCAGTTACATTCTCTAGTCTCTGTCCATTTGGTTTCCTCTATTTGAATGTCCACGAAAAGCGACCCCGGGCCCAAATTAAGGGGCTGGAGAAAGTACTAAGGTACCGCAAGGGGCTGGAGAAATCCAAGGGTGCTATGCCTTGCAAGGCTTTGATGACATGGATGCAAGAGATGGCAGCATAGTGGCAGCGGCACAGCATAGTTTTGCCAGTAGCAGTGTTTTTAGATTCTGTTTTTGGGCTGGTAGGAAGGCCAAATTTCTGAAACACGTGAGCAGTTCTTCGAAATTTGTGGGGGGTTATGGGGATTGGCGGAATGATTAAATCATATTTAGAATTTATAATCTATAGCCTATAGTCTATAGTCTATAGTCTAGTTTATATATTATTTATGCCGCTGCCATTGAAAGGACCCCTCTCAAACAAACGGCGGTATAATGGGTTTAAATGGGGATAAGTTGATAAATGGGATAAATAATATATAAATCAAAGAAGGATTTGCGGATTGCTCAGGTGACATGGCCCCAAAATTCATCCAAGTGTTAGCTGCTCCCAAACATCCTTGGCCAATTGTGGCCAGGGCCGCGGCTCTAATTTTGTTAGCTGGCAGCAAAGGCTTTCACATGGCCTGTTGCCCCTGGTTTTCCTAGCTCCTTAGTATCCTTGGCCAATTGGAGTCAGGGCCGGGGCTTTGCAACACCTGCAATACTATACTTTGACATGCCGGGAGGGGACCCGAAAACAAAGCGCTGAGTTGTGCCCGCTTCAGGTTCTTGTGTTTGTCTAGGCTAGGGTTTTAATTCAAAGTCCAAGAAAATTGCCATGAACCATTCAAAGGTTTTCTCTTGGGTGCCGAATTCTGTCAACTCAGGACCCTTGATATATGACCTGGAGAGAATCTAGATCAAAACCCTTTTGCAACAGGGGTCTTTAGGGCATCCCATGAGTTTTGGGCCTTGAATGGGTGATTCAAGTATTCTCTTTTAAGTGACTATGTCTGTCGACTTATGACCCTGGATATTTGACTTGTATATCAAAAGACCCGTTAGTCTGTCGACTTATGACCCTTGATATATGATTTGTATATCAAAGATCCGTTCACATTGGGAACATTTGGGTGTTTAAGTTCAGCCTCCATGAAAATATTGGACCCCTAAATTTACAAAGTACCTTTTCTGGTAGCATTTTCTCGTGTAATCTGTGGTGGTCTAGTTTGTGGTCACTGTTAGTGGGCCGGGGCAGGGTCCAAGATATATTACTCAAACATATGCGTGCTAGGCAGACAATTACTGAGGAATGTTCATGATTCATGATTTTGTTTGGAAAAGAGACGGGGTGTTGGAATGTTGATGGGTTTGTATTTTTGGTTTGACTATATTTGATACCCGTCGCTATGTCTTCAGCGGCTTAGTTGCGGGCTTTCCCAACCAGCTCATTACATGTGCAACGAAAACATGGCGAAAAGTTTGGGCATAGCCAAGAGCCTCGTTACCAAGTTTTCTCTGACTAGTGATGCATACCATAAACACCTCGAAGTTCTGAGCGCAAGTTACTTCCTATTTGGGTTGCTTGATGCTAGCTGGACAGGAGAATCTGATTCGGCACATCAAGGAGTTTGATATCCTGACTGATGCGCAGGCCAGGGCCGTGGGAGCACAGTCTTCCAGACCAATGGTACCAAGGTATAGCATTGGTACACCAGGTGGAATCAAGGCTCTCCATAGCAGGAAGTACATATATTTCAGATATAGTTTCTTGGATTTTCTTGGACCCTTCCACACCGATTGAGGTGCTTCGGCCACCCGAAAAATCAGACCCTAAGTCATAGGTATTCAGATGCGAATTGACACTTGGAGGTTTCATTGATTTTCTTTGTCACCTGATCGCAGTTGGCTTTCTGCAGGACCAAATCCTGTACCATGCGGCGGCCAAGACATAGAATGGTCATAGATATTGTCATGTGCAGTCATATGATCGATGAATATCAATATATATATATGTGTATATAGGATATTGATTTAAAACACATCTTCTGACATACATTTATATATACTATTGATCTTGACTATCCATTAGCGACCGCCAAAGTGGATGGTCATAGGTCGCACTTCTTGCGGGAGCCTTGGAACGGCGTTGGTTTGACCAATCCGACGCCTTGATGCTTGGTTGAGGGGAATCCTTTTCGGTGGTGCGCATAGGTGGTTGATCAACTTACAAAGGAAACAATGGTGATTTTTTGGGGTAGGTTCAAGATGGTTCAATCAATTTTCATATTTCCTTAGTTTATATGCCTTGCCTTTATCAAAAGTCAGTTTGCAAGTCAGAGTTTGTCTATGTGGTTGGGCTTTCCTTCCTAACAACCATGGGAGATGTATTATTGTCAGTGTACTGTCACTCTTGCTGGGGATTCTCCTTTCACGATTCTTTTGCAGTCTCGGCTGCAATGATCCACCTTCCAAGGTACGCTTTTGTAGGCCCCGAACCCAAACACCATGCCAACTTCCACTGACAAAGCATCAGGAGGTGTTTGGAGGATAATGAATGTCGTCTCACATTTCATTGGTTTTACCTGATCCACTGAGACATTTTTTTGTGTGGGACACATTTGGACACTATTTCAGTTTGCCAGACCCAGGATCTATGCCCAGGGTGAAGAAAGTAACCATTTCTACATCCTTGAGGACACAGCCCTGACCTTGCCTGAGAAGTATTTCTTGAGCTTGATTGATATGATTGTTGCACCTGTTTGTTTTGTTGTTATGTATATTTACGTATATATATAAAACATACGTATTATACTCTTTATGTATCGTTTATTGTTGAATTCATTGTTTTTGGTGGCTTCATACAAATCTCCCAAACCGAGGACCCCAGAATCTCAGTCTCAGTCTGATCCATGGTGATTTTAGGAATCTATGGAAAGTGAAACTGCTGCCAAGTAAAAAACATATGATGAAACGCCTCACTTTGAATCAGTGCAGGAAGGAGATTGTGTCTCCACTATTCGACTGGAAGATGGTCAAGAGATTGAGGTTCACATCCGTTGCCGCTTTAAGCAAGGGAAGCGGAGTGGGAGTCAAAAAGTGGTCCCAATGGACCAATGGATTCTGATACGATGGCAAGGCAAAGGACTTGTTATTTAATGATGCTCTACGTATCTCTACATGTTTCCCACCTTTTTTGCGGCAAACGCCGTAAGTGTTTGTTTGTTGCAACATTGTCACCCTGGCCAGGCCAGACAATACACCACTGGTGAAATCTTTGGTGAGCAGGCAGCGAAAAAAACGCAGCAACTATGTGGCAAGCTCCTTTGGTTTAACTATTTTGAAGTCCCATAGTCCCAACTTACTTTTATATCTTGGTATGATAGATATTTGCCAGTTTCAGAATGAACTGCGCGAAGGGTATTCCCACATTAAGAGTGATTAAGCAGATAAACGTTATGGATGCTTGTATGTATCATGTATATAGTCTTCGATCATACTGGCTTCCCGGCTTCCCCAAGACCTGTAGAGAGATACATGCATGTGAATGTGTATGTTAATTATTATAGTTCATGTTTTTAAAAATGCACACACTTATACATCTACTATATTTTGATTTATACATTTGGCAGATTTGCATGACTCATGTGCATAGTCTGCATACTCATTGGCCAGGCCCTTCATGCGGGTGGCCCACGGCAGAGTTCCGTGACTACTGTGGATGCAGTGAAGGCTGTGACGGATGAGACACCTGTGAGACCCGCCTCGTGTGCACCTTTCCCGTTGGCACCAGGTGCTCATGCTGAGCCGAGAGGAACACGACCCGGGGAGCCGGTGATGAAACCGAACGTGCAGGGGTGATTTTTTCTCTTTACACAAGTGTTTGAATTTCGAGCACATTTGTTGGAATGCCCACTGATGTTTGAAAACAACAACATATGACAATCATGAAACATGAATCTTGAAATTTACTTGAAACGACTGACAGTTTCCAGCTCCATCCATTCATTTAGGGCTAAAGCCACCCTGTACAATGCCATGTCATTTCGCCATCTTTGTTCCACCCATACTTGGCAAGATATTCCTTTGATAGGACTTCGAACGGAAGCTCGGGAAGTGGACAAATCTCAAGGCGCGATGTCCCAAAATATCTGCCAAGGTTGAAGATGGTAAGATTCAGATGTAGCAACTTTATAAAAACAACATGAATCGGTTTGGTATTGACTTAGATGTGACTTAGTACATTCTACAGTAGTTGTAACCTGCTGGGTTTTGTTATATAGGTTCTTGTTGAAAAGGTCAACCGATAGATGATGAGTTTTCCTGCCTCGTTTCAGGCATCTCCATGCTTAGAGCTTGTGGCGGACTGTTTAAAGTTTTGTTGTAGATGGTGTGTGAAGCAGCAGAAATAATACACCATCATCATCGCTATCAATTATATATGTTTCTGTAAATAAAGACTATATATATATGTTACATTATTACTGTGTTTGCATTTGCTAAGTCGTATTCATTCTACGCTCAAACAGTTTCAATCAATTTCAATCTTGCATCCTTCATACTTGGCTTTTGAGGCTGCAGCCGAAGCTGCAGACCCACGGCGTTTGATGGCAGACTTCTACCGTCCTGGGGTCCCGGTCTCAGCTTCAGTCCTTACTATTCTCGAACCTTGTATGTTGCAAGTTAGTTAGTTGTTGGTTGCGTGTCAATTCTTAGCGAAGCTGTCACATAAGGTAGAGTTTCTATCAGATCTATAGGTAAGTTGCATATATTCAGACAAGAAAAGGTGGAGTAAGAATGAACGGGGGTTACCCATGACTACACCAAGTAGTAGAAATTCATCGAATGGTCTTACAACCCCGAATGTGATGAACTGCATAGTCAACTGTAATGATGACCCATCGACCAGCTTCCCTGATTTTGTTCGCTTGAATCCAGTATAAATTGCCATGACACTTCTGCAAGTTCCAAAGTTGCCTTTGCAAGTTGCATGTCGAAAGCCTACTTTGGTATCCTTCATATTAACCATGATATCCTTGGCCGGTTTTTGGGCTCAAACAAAATTCAAAAGGTTCAATCTCCCCTTTGGAAACCAGTTGCCTCAAGGAAGCTATCCGCTCGCCATGGCACCTAAGTTTGATCCTAATGAAGTGAAGGTGGTCTTCCTTCGTCAGTATGGTGGTGAACAGGCGCCATCCTCCGTGTTGGCGCCGAAGGTCGGCCCTTTGGGCATGTCTCCCAAGAAGGCGCCTGTTGAGGGCGGTTGGTGATTGGGGATGGTGGGTTTCTAAGTTTCTACCAAGATATTTGTATATCGATAGTGTCTTAACTTAGCAAGTCAGATTTGGAAACAAAGAGCCACAGCAATGTAGACAAGTAAAAGGTTTAGCAAGCTTCGATTGGCCCTTGATCCAGTTTGTAAAAAGACGACAACTGAAGAGAGATGAGAAGTTAGCAATGATCATATACGGGATCATAATCTTAAAAAAGGAAATTGTTTGAATTTGGCTGCCAACGTGCTTAAATCATCCATTGTTCCAATTTATCCAAAACGCGCTCCACCGCCCAATTGAACACCCCCCACGGTAAACCATGGTGCGTTTTCAGGTGGGTGACGACATTGTGAAGGGAACAAGTCAGTGGAAAGGCATTCGCGTCACTGTGAAACTGACCATTCAGAAGCTTGACATTTGATATACTTGGTACCCTAAACAACCATTTGTTAATTAGATGTTTGGTGAAAAAGACCTATTTTTCATGTAATGATTTGGAGTCATGAAAGTGAAAGAAACATTTTGAAGTGGATGTTTCGGGTACCAGGATATGTGATCGTTTTGTTGGTTTCAGGTTTCCTTCATTATTAATGAAATGGTGGCCACATAAATATTTTCTACCACCTTACCCAATTTGCCCATGTTTTTGACTGAAGTATCCACTCTTTGACAGGTTTTTATCATTTATAGTATAATTATAATGTCAAAAAAATGATGAAACCAGGAATCGTCAAGCCAAAGTGGACGTGGAGCCCAATGCAACCAGTTTGATCATCAAAGCTCTCAAGGAGCCACTCAGAGATACCTGGCTCGCAGTGCAGTTGGTGCCACTCCTTTGAAAACCGCCAAGGCAAAACCCTGATGATGATGATGATGCCCTGGATTCAGGTCAAGTGTGAGAATTTCTGATAAGTGGCGGTGACCTTTAAGATGATAGAATTGATAGAATGTTTTTTTTTGATCTTATATATATATAATTATTTATTTATGCAGTTTTTTTGTATATGCGAATAACTTTGGATTACATACATATAGAGATGTACAGTAACATATCGTGACCTCAAACCATTTCGCCATACCCAATGCCCTTCCCACAGAAATCATGGCTCGGTGGAAAAGCATCTGAAGATTGTTATGGGAGGAAGGGGTACCTTCTGACTTATATTTGGTCATAGGTCGGTTTCCCTGAAGTCATCACTAAATGATGGTCATTCAGCATGATGACATGTTTTGGTTCACCATGATTCACGCCCGTTTTGCTTCAAACATGGCCCAGAAGATGGGTGAATTCGTTTGTGGGCGCTGATGGTTGAGAGTCACGTTCTTCGGGTGCCAGCAGGGAACCTGACCGTACAATATGCCTCGTGCATGCTGCTGGTATGCGTCTTGATACAAATCGGAAGAGAAGCTGAGGACCGTAAGAAGACCAAGAACATCAAGCACAGTGGAAATCTCACCAAGAACGCTTTCTGGCCCACATTTAGTCTGCGTTTTTCCTTTGTTTGTATACTGGCATTGGTTTGCAGAATTTGAACATTTTAACCGGCTTGAAATTTTGCCAAAAAACAGTCACTGCAACGGTGTCACAGCATGATCGTGTTGCCCAATTATGTGCAAATCATTTAATGATTGCACGCTCAGCATCGAGCAACATGGGTTGCTATATAGTGTAGCAAGGAATTTCCCACATTTTCCCCAGACGTATCAAAAATCCACGGGTTTTCAAGCCATCAGGACAGGGCAATAGGGTGTGTTGACATGAAGCTCTACCTCAGCATCATGCGGCATCTTCTGATACATCAATATAAGATGCAAATCTTTTAAGAACTACACTCTACATCGAACATATAACATACACATGTTTCTACAGTTGCCAAAAAGGGAGGAAGCCAAGCCTATGTTTGTTTACTGGAATGTATTTACGAAGTAAGGCCTGTTAAAATGACAGCCACCTGCCAACTGTTGCATCCACCCAGGTGTTCTTGGACATTTGCCGCCAGATGCGCAAGAAGAGCCTGGCCAAGGAGACATGGATGAAGTGTTTGAACGGTGATGATGTTGGTATTGGTAATTGTGGTAGTAGTGGTAACGGTGGCAGTGATGGTCACAATGATGATGGTCTTGTGATGAAGATGATGACGATGACGACTTAACTCATTGTCACTTCTGATGAGGACGAAGGCCCGAAAATGTGCCAGCAACGGTAGACAAGCAGTAGATCAGTAGAAATGGAGAGTGGAGACTAGGAGTTTGAGTGCATTTCCAGTACGCTGATGGATCGGTGAAATTAACAACCCCCCGTTGTTACAATCTTTGTTTAAACCCAGATGTTTTCTGCCATCACGGTTATCAGGAGTTCAAAGGCACTGCCAAGGAGATCTTGGGCACTTGCTTCGCTGTGGGTTGCACGGTGGATGGGCAGAAACCTGGTGCCTTGCAGCAGGTTGGGAGCGATGTGAGTTCATCAGGTCCGAGGAGGTAAAGGAAGCATGAAGAAAGCCCATCACTTGAGGAAGGAACCAATCTGAATAAACCTAGTTACCCATTTACTCCCATTTATAAGTCCAATTTATAGGGGTTATATCTCATTTATATATCGATCATAGGGGCCCATCTTGTACCTCCAAATGCAATCATGGGAACTCCAACAGTGACCCGACATGATGTCATCACCGCCAGGCCATTGACGATGACGAGTGGGAACTTCCCAGCGAGTGAGCGGGACGGACCGTGCTGTGATGGCAAGGCAATGAGGCGATGTGGGGAGAAAAACAGCGGTTTGATAGATCATGTGCCTGGAGCTGAGGATGTGCAGAGAATATGAAACTTATGAAACAAGGAGATATGATATACATGCATGTATATATATAATATTGAGTATACACTGTATCTATTCTGACTATGAACAGGGAAATAATTTGCATTTGCACACTCAGATTTGAGAATGGGAACCAATGGTGCATGTTTGTTGATGAACGTTGCGCGGACTGCTGCTGAACATCACCATAGGCAAAAGGAAACGCCTCTTTGAAATTAAAAGGTCATAAAAGGTCCACGGTTCATTGCGATGTTTCTCTACGGAGGGCACACCAAGGAAGCAGGGCCAGAAATATGCATGTTAATGCCGGTCAGTGAAATGCACTGCGTTTTGGAATCTGGAGCGGGACGTATCAATGGACTGCTTGGAGACAATCTATGCCTTTGAATGATGGCAATTACTCTAGGAAGATATTAGTCAAGTCACATCCTGCTTGCTGTTCCTTCCAATTGGGCATATTTCCCAGTTTCTAGCCGCGGTGAGCCACCTAGCAAGTGGAATGGTTGCCAAGCAGGCATGAAATAGCAGGTACCAAGACTCGGTACGGTATGACATCAGGGTGTTGCATGAAAAATGACATAAAAGAACATCAATATGTAATATGAACTACTGCAACAAGGCCTGTGACTGTGGGAGAGTCAACAGTGTCGGTGGCAAAATTTTGGCTCACAGGTCACTGAACACGAATCCCCATCTCAGCCTTGCACCGGCGGACATTTTTTCTCGCCATGGCACCTAAGTTTGATCCTAATGAAGTGAAGGTGGTCTTCCTTCGTCAGTATGGTGGTGAACAGGCGCCATCCTCCGTGTTGGCGCCGAAGGTCGGACCTTTGGGCATGTCTCCCAAGAAGGCGCCTTTGTTGAGGGCGGTGATGGGGATGGGGGGAATTTGAGATGAACACATGGAAACTGCACCCTAAGGTGCACAAATTGAAATTCGTAGAATCTCTATGAATTTCTCAGGAAAGGGGGGGCAGGTGATTGGAGCGTCAATGGCTCCAACATGATCATCCAGCTTCAAGTTTTTGTTTTCCATTTTGTATTGCAGAAAGCTGCAGTGGTTCCAGGTGGGTGACGACATCGTGAAGGGAACAAGTCAGTGGAAGGGCATTCGAGTGACTGTGAAGTTGACCATTCAGAAACTTGGCATAGTGCGATTCCACGCACCTTTGAAGCCTTCAAGGTTTTCAGGTTACCACCTTGGGATGAAAATCAGAATTAGATCTACATCTATCAAACATCCCCAGAGCATTTTGGCGCCTTTTTCTGCATTCTATAGATTCCTAAAACTGTGTTGTTCCATTCGTTTTATTTTTGGTGGATGATGAAAGAAGCTGCATTTTCTTAGAGTCAGATTTACATACAGAGAAAATCTCCTCCATACCAACTACTGTACAAATTCTACCTGGCGGTTGAAGAGACTAGTATGAGTTTTCTCGTGTTATCCGCAGCACCAGTCACTTCTGATATCTTCTGATCTTTACCCAAGGAAATCAATTCAAAATCCCACATGCTCAGGGAGTTTGAGTCTGATGAGCGTTGCTGCCACGGCATGAGTGCAACTCCTTGAAACTCAGGAACCGCCAGGCGAAAGTGGATGTGGAGCCTAACGCCACCAGTTTGATCATCAAGGCTCTCAAGGAGCCTTTGCGTGTGGCTTGGCGTTTCCTTCATGGGAGTTGGTGACATGGATTTCGCAGTTCGGGAGTGGACCGACCCACCTCCTTTGCCAATTGTTTCTTCATGTCATTCATGTCATCATTCCACTTTTGATACCTCCAAGACAACATTGACCATGCTGGTTTCTGAACACAACTAGCATGAACTACCATGACTTTCCGAATTTGGTACTGAAGTTATGATGTCCGTTCTTCATAGATAGATTAGGGCGGAAGCCAGGGATGTCCGGTTTGTTCGTTGTGGTAGTGGGTGATATCATTTGATGATTTAATTACCCTACGGTGAACTCATTGGTTGCGCTCTGTAGCAATGGTCCAAAAATACTTCACCTTTGAGTTGCAATCTGGATTGGTCACATGTGCTACAGGTATATATAGTATCAAAGCCTAGCTCAATGGATATTGTTACCTTTAAAAGGGACAATGACTTTAACCTATATCTTTAACCTCTTCTTACAAAGGAACGCCACTTGTGTTCCTGCCCTGAGTTGGGCTCGAGGAACAATTTGTCAAACTGCCCTGCTTGGTGACTGCTGGCTTATTGCAACCGCTGCCTTAACCTTCCAGATGAGCTAAGGATCGTAAGAAGACCAAGAATATCAAGCATAGTGGCAACCTCACAAAGAACGTTCCTTGGTACTTGTTCTTTTGGCTGCTTTGTTGTCTCTCTTAGCCAAGGAAGGAAAGGTTTGCAAGATTTGGCAATCATATGCATCATTACATACTTCCAATTCTTCCCGGCAACGTTGCACCCAACACAAGCATCGGCCCCCCAGAGATTTGTTCCTTTGCGTTGGCTTCCAATTGCAAGAGTTTTATTATCTCACGATTCCCATCAGGTATTCCTGGACATTTGCCGTCAGATGCGCAAAAAGAGTTTGGCTAAGGAGCACCCAAAAAACCCATTAAGGTGATACCGTTGATGGGCGAAATCCTCTATTTGGAAATATGATATATTGATATAATGCGTTAAAATGCCATGTCAGCTGCAGCAGGAGTTGTTTCATCAACAGTTGGAGCATGTCGGAGCCAATTCTGTTCTCGAAGTCTGGTAGTGAGAAGGAAGAAGAGTTGACACAAAACGCCTTTGACCTGATGACGGAGATCTCAAAAGAGTTCAACGTAATAACAGCTGGGCTAAGACTATTGGGACGAAGATCTCAAGCTAGCTTGGAAGGGAGCAAATGAGAGCTACCCCCAACGTTTCTAGCACCCTCTTGGCAAGAAACATCATCTTTTTCTCATCCAGCATCCCCAATTTGTTTCCGGACTCGAAGTCCACAAACAACTGAGAAGTTGGTTCAGTTGAAACGACTGAGCTCAAGAAAGAATGGCATCCTATTTATGTGTATATAATGGGATCATTAAAAACCTATCGAATTCAAACTGTTACATTTGCAAAAGTCCACTTTGAAATTCATGTAACTTTAAAGTACTCATAGTGTGTGTTTTATGATGTGTCTACCCAAAAATCGCCATTACAAATTGTGAACCACTATAAGTTACCTGATTATTTCTACTTAGCTAGGTGTGATTGGTGCATTTTCTGCACATAGTCACATGAAACATGTTTTTTTCTGCCCCTCATCTTGCCTTTCAGGAGTTCAAAGGCACTGCCAAGGAGATCTTGGGCACTTGCTTCGCGGTGGGTTGCACGGTGGATGGGCAGAAACCTGGTTCCTTGCAGCAGGCGCGGCTCATGGAGATCCTTTGCAAGAGGTGTTGACACACAGCAACGACGGACAAGCGTGCAGCATATTATTCAATAGGATAGTATGGTACATATATAAACATGAATTATGGAATGTATGAATTTGATCAATGGCATCATATGCGATATCCACCTCATATTCACCCATCAGCCCTAAGATCCATTTTTTGGTCAGGCCATTGACGATGATGAGTGGGAGCTTCCAACCGAGTGAGCGTGGTGTAGTTGACCAAGCGTGTGATGATGGTGCAGTGGCAACGGGGAAACAAAAATGTGATGGCGGATTTGAGGGTTGAAAGCTGGAAGTCTTTCAAGTTGTGTTGCCAAATTTGCATCCAAAATGCAAGAAACCTAAAGAGAGAGAGAGGGCGAGGCAGAGGGAGAGAGAGATATATGAGAGAGATACATAGAAATGTACAACATCTTAGTGTGCTCTCACCGGAATGATTTGTACCCAATGGCTAACAGCAAAAGAAGCCTATAGTGGGACCCTATAGATTCGTTTCGTTTCGCCAAGGATGCACGTGGACCCAGAGGTAGCCTTGGAGGAGAGGAACCCAATCCTTTCAATCCAACCAGGTGCAGCTATAGTGGATTTCCATCATCGGCTGGCAGGAATTCATAGGAATTCCATATTGAGAGTCTATATGCAAAGGATTCAATTCATGGATTTGGAGAGGAAAAATTGGTCAAATGAAGGGTCCAGTTTGAAACTTCAAACTGATGATGGAGGTTGCAGATCCCAATGTCGATGAATGATATTGTGAATGGTCATGAAGATGAGTGATAGCTGATTTTGGATCAAGTTTGTATGGTAGAAACTTGGTTGGCCACTGAATGATAACGGAGGGAAGGGGATTAAATATGCAATCTCTAAAAGTAGCCGTTTCTCAGCTTTGCTGTGCAAACATGCAAGCGGTTTCAGGGAAGTTCAGGACTTCAAGCCAATGGTGGGAGAGGTCGCTGTAACACTTGCTAACCTTCCAGGTGGTTTGCAGTGTATCGCCCATGCAGCTCCGATTCCATTCGAAAGATGTATGGAAAGGTTGGGGTGTGAGGGATCGGTTGGGTGACTTGTTTCAAGATATCCTTCAAAAGTAGCAGCTTTTCTGGGTGTCATCCTAAGACAATAATTACTAACCTTGAATGATATGGAGATACTGCGCCTTTGTTTTATTTATATGTATGGTCTTTTCATCAAATTCGCAGCAAAACAGTAAAGTGGCACAGTACTCAGCAATCAGTACTTGCCTCCAGTATTTTCCAGTTCTAAGGTGCATCTTGGCAAGGTTCTAAGTTTCAAACCATGCTTCAGGGCTGTGCAGTGATTCTTTCAAGCCAAGATTTCGCACAAAGTTACCTGCGATTGATGGAATATTGATGGTATTTTTGAGGATCAGCCTTGAACAACTCTGTTTCGAGACGCAATATGTACTGAATCTACAATTCTATCCAGGAAAGCTATCCGCGCATGGGAGATCCGATAGGAACATTGGATGCAGTATACAGTAACTCTTATGATAGAGGGCGTATCGAATCATACAATCAGACATCAAGTCTAACATAGAAGACACATTATGAACTCAACTATTGGACGCTTTGTAGTTTTCCACTTGTGCTTCTCTTCCAGCCGCGAGGTGGGCGTCGGCAAGGGTTTGAATGTCAAAGGCAAGCAAGGAGCCCCAGGGATGCCAGGTTTGCTCGATGGGATGTTGTTAACACCGTTTTGCAACGGCTCTTTTTGCTGGGATGGTATCGAAAATGTGAAGAACGTGTGTATGATGTGAGTTGCAGATGTTTCAAGTACCTGCAATTACTTCATTTTCGGACATGGTGATCTAAAGGTATTTTTTGATGCTGTTTTTTGTTCAAAACATTTCTGCTTTAAGATGCATTCATATTTGTTTGACAAGAATTCCCCGGCTCCCCTGACAGCTTGTCCTTTGTTAAGGTCGGCAAAGAAGAACCGACTTTCAGGTTTTGTGCCTTTCGTCCAAATCAGTCAACATCTCAGCACCGAAGCAAAACTTCCAAACAGCCAACCTTTTCGCGGGGTTTGGCTGTCACGGTCTGGAACGCTTGTTGAGGGTTAGCAGATAGCAATGAGATGGGGTAAAGGAGTTGTAGCTGATGCATTTGATCGGCGATTAAATTCACTGCTTATGTATTCAATGAATAAGGGCTTTTCACTGTGAGGTGAGAACAAGCACAAGGCTGATGTGGAGGCTGCCAGAAGTGTTGACAAGCCTGACATGAAATCTGCCGGGTTTTGGAACCAATCAAAAGTCTCAACATGATATGGGGACTGATGTCCTTGATGGTCGAGCGGTACTGAATTTCTGTGTGCTTTGAAAATCTTTGAAATATGAGAGAGGGAGGGAAGCCCCCTAGTGAGTGGTAGAGTTTTGCTTCAGCATGCCATCTTTGGGCTTGGTGCCTCAATGGTGTCAACTCTTTTTAGCTTCAAAGATTCAACCATCCACAACTTGTCTTGAAATTATGCTAAATGTCAGCCACTTGTCTCTCAAACCTGGAGGAAGCCCCTCGCGATGCTCGGACCAAGATCTTCTTCAGGAGACTGCTGTGCACTGCTATTTTATCTCTTTGTTTTGTCCATGAGTTCAAAATCTGAGACAAACAAGGGTTTGGATTTCGTTCATCTTCTTGTGAACGGGATGATATATGTATATATTTGGGAGCATCTCGAGACTTCCAAATCACAACCCCACAACACCAATGAACCATTGGATGAGTTTTGGTGGAACTTGTCCAGTCACCACCGGGGAAGTGCCATCATAACATGTGCTATTTGCGAGACCATGCGAGATATATGAAACTCTGTCCGAAGGGCTCCTGGGTTCTGGGCACATGTTTGTGGATGTTTGTAGCCGCTAGCGTATAGGTCTGATTTTTCTGTGTTTGAATGTAGTTGAATTGCGGCGCATTGCGCTGGCATACATTGCATGTTGTATCCACGCGTTTAAAGTAATGGTTTGACAGGTCTTCATCAGCATACATTTGCTGCGTGTAGATTTGATTTCTAACTGAGCTTGCATTTGCCGGCTTTGGTCGCGAGCATAGTGCCACAGGAACTCAATGATTCATGACGTTCCCTTTGTTCATCCTTTCCCATAAATGCCAGGAACCGCTTGGCACGCGAGCAAGCTGAGAAGTCCTTGGACAAGGTTCTGAAAGAGGCATGGCTTTGGAAGCACCTACGGCTCAGCTCCAGTAACGCTTGAAGGTGATTGGAAACTTGTGGCTTTCTATATGGTCGTGCCAAAAACCCACACGGACAGCCCGGACAGCTGTTTTAGTGAACACTGTTGGGCAACAAGAAAGTGTGGGTCATACATGATCAGAATGATACGCATCTTGAAGCAGTGGCAAGAGGGTCAAAGCGGCAAGCGTGAGTGTTTTAGATACAATGGCATCCCAACAATGATTTTTTGAGACTTATCAAAGATCGGAATGGAGCTGTAGTCAGATTCTAGGAAGAATCGCAACCCTGACCGCAGGCATCATTGAAGATTGATGATCCGACAATACATATCATCGCGGAATATGACACTTGAACGCACAATTTGATTCTTTCCTGGTGACAGGGAGAGAGTCAATCCAAGAATCTAAGCGTGTGCGTTTTCACACGAACAGTGGCAGATTCTCCCGTTCACAGCAATGTTTTGAAAGATGCCAAATTTGACATACCAATGTTCATGCTTGCCATCGTGCTCCGCCCCGTCTACCAGTTTGATTCAACTAAAATCCAGGAATTTCAGAGACATCAACGATTAACCAAACATAGGGGCGCTACTTGTGTAGTGCTCCAATGAGCGTTGACTCAGGAGCCGCAAAGTTTTGGCTTGGACGCACCTCGACGGCCAATTGGGGAAGCATCGGGGACTGCTTCAGCAAAAATGTAATTGACAAGTAGAGGAAAAACATGGAAAAACCGCGCCCACAAAATTACATTGGTATACATGGATTTACGTATGAATGATTATACTAGATAGTGAGTGATGAGTGATGCACTGACGCAGTATGAGCAATGCATCCATTTCAGGAGGAAACGAAGAGATTGACCGTTGCTGGGTTGTAGCATGATTACCCAACAACTTTCCAAACTTCCCCCAAGTAGCAGCAGCACTTTTCCTAAACATGTGTTACTAAATTGATTCTTTCGAGAAAATTTGACACAGGATAGCATCGCTACCAATGCATTTGTTGTTGTTATCTTTGCTGCTGCATTCCTTCACTCTGCAAGAATCAACTTGTGAGTTTTCCATGTCTCCCAAGGCAAACCTTCAAAATCAACATATCATCTTAGCTCATCTCAACCTACTGGATGTATCTGGATGTAAGGTACCTGAACCTTTGATGAAGGAGGCATACATCATGAGACCCGAGCTTTCACCCATGGTTGGTACGGGATCTCAGGGGATTTTGATGAGGTCATGGCCTCAGATTCTGATTTGTCTTAGCGACACCTGATCCATGAAACCTCGGGAGTAGTGGTACAACAACTGAAATGACTACTCACATGCTGAACATGAAGAATTAATCATCACTTTGAAGCCTAAGTAGAAGATTTTCCGGATCCCATCTATTGTAGCTTTAATCCTCCTACTGCGAGGGTTAAACCACTCCCTGCCTAGGCTGGGAGACAGGTCGTCAGTCAGAGCCTGCGTTCATGGTGCCTCGGAATTTGTGTTGGAAGACTACCGTGGGTTCTGTTGATTTTCATGCCCACAAAACTCAAAAAGTATGGTTAAATTTACCTACATGTGGCTAGGAAATGTACGGTAAATCTTGGTAAATATATTCCATACATTGGGGCATTTGGGATGGGATTGAATTGGATTGTATATAAATCGTAGTACTTCCAGGTGCAACTTTTCTAAAATGGTGCCAACCTCGGTAGGACCTCAACGCACTAGCAACATTATCCCAATGTCTACTTGGCCAATGGCTAAACGGCAGCTAAACTTTTTGGGATTACATATATTTTGTAGGGGAAATAAGCCGTTCAAACTTTTTGTTGTTGCAGGGTCCCGTTGGCTAAGTGAGGATTGGCTTCCCCCCCTTGTTGGATCTTTTGTTGCATAGTGCCGTGGGAAAGACTAGTGTCGATGGACAATTTACTGTCGATGTCTTTGTTTAGCTCATGCATTCTCTAAACGAAATTTCGATAACATGTTTCTGCCAGAGCAAAGCATGGCTGGCCGACACTTGACCAAGGACATGAACTTGCATTCCACCCGGGGAACTTCTTCCCCGGTGGCTTTGCTGCATTGGCAGGGCATGACATGGCATGACAGAGCTGCAGTTGGAGGGTTGGTCCTGCCCTTTTGGCCTCAGCAAATCGTTTTGCATGGGTTTTCATCGTAGAAGGTTCCCCTTTCCATGAGTGATGTTCCCATTACATATGCATGATATGTAGATTTGTCAGCACCCCAAACAGAAGGCCTGCCAGATAAGGCTCCGGGCAACCTTTATCAACAATGCGGTTCAAGTAAGATTATTATATAGCATAAATCGAATAGGATTCAACTTCTTCCTTGAACCTGTCTCCCCATCACCAATCCAAATGAAGTTGTTTACTTCGAGAAACCTCAAGCATTTGTTCTTTTCCATAAGTTTTCCCATGTTCACAATGTTCACATCACCGGCCTTTGAGGAGGTGGTCTTGTACCAATACGATTTGGCAGATCCGATGAATCCTTTGGGTCTGCTGGTGGCCTATGCTGAAGCCCACGTTCTTCCAGCACCTCGGCTGTAAGGGATTTTGTTGAGGTAGAGTCATGGCCAGAACTAGTATGACTTGGTTTCCAGAGGGTATGAAAGTCTACACCAGTTTCTGATTCTATAACTGAGTATCACTAAATACAAAGGTATGTTCTTCCTTTTTTGTTTTTGTGTTTTTTGACTGTGAGACTATGATGTTTATGATGTTTTCACTGAAGATAACGAAGTTGATTTGTGCTTGAATAGGCTTTTTTTGGGTGGTGTTCAACTTGAAAAGCTTAGGTTGTGAGCGACTTTGATACTTTTCTGGTGGGCAGCATGGGCATGGAATACAGCCCTTTGCCCAAGGATCAGCAGGAGCCCAGAACTTCCTTGGAGCGATGCCTTTTTCGGATGACAGAGATGGCCTGACTTGGTCAAGTGGGATGTAAATTAGGTATGAAATCACGACACTTATTTTACAAAAGTGCACTTTCAGTATTATTTGGCTGGAAGTTGCACCTTTTCCCATGTATGTTCTGTGACATGTTTGGCAAATGATGCATTTTTGCCAGGACTTGATGCGTTGGTGTTTGGACCACACGGCCGACATCATCGGAATGCCACAACGTCGATCCTGGACTGCTCGATGGTTGGAGGCCGGAGCCAAAAGGATGTGAGCCTGAGGCGTTTTTGTGGTGCTGGGTAGTGAATGTATTCGCTATCTATTTGTCTATGTGTCTATTAATCCATGTATTTATCTACTAATCTACTGTACTGTATGTACTGTATCTATATCTATCTTTATACATGCAAAGGGTTGGCTAACTTTGCACTAAGAATGTTGTGTAATTTTCACTTGTTTCTAGATTGTTTCTAGAAGTTTCTGCTTCTATTTGTCTAAATGGCTTGTAGTATTGCATATCTTTGGGTGTCAAGCCCCATGGATCCCCCCGCCACAGTTGCTCACGGCCGGCTCCCGTCGTGAGGTCCTAAAGGAAGAGGCGAGTAACAAAGGTGTGATCCTAAGCTGTTGGGAGTCGGTTTTTTGGAATGCCCATTGTTTGTTTTCGCTCTTGTTTTTGTGTGTTGTTTTTGGTGTTTTTATGTTTTTGAAATGAATTTCTGACAGTATGTTTATTCTTCAACATGTTCATTTTTGGATTGAGCGTAGATGTTTAGATGTTGTTTGATGTGTTTTTTAATGCACAATCAGCTCCAACATGGCTCCAGCTAATCTCATCTACCTAGGTCCTGCCCACCCCCCCAGCCTGCCAGAGTCAAGATTTACCCCATTTGTTTCACCAGGAAACTTTTGCAAAAAATCCACCCCTGGAACGATGGACCGAGAGGGGGGGCACAGTTTCCAAACCCTTCTACCATAAATGCAGATATTTCCAAAAGTGTAGGAAGAAGTGAAGGAGGTCCAGGTTACCCCAGACACCGTGACTACTCTGGCTTTCATCACCGAGGTTTGGAAGGACCCCCAACTCTCTGATTTTTGTTGGTGACACTTTCAAGTGAAGGGTTTTTTTTCCCATACCCCAAAAAGCCTCAAGTCCACCCAAGCCATGACCTGGTGATCCCATCAAGGTAAGACCGTGGAGATTCCCAAATTGGGTTTTGGAGATCCCACCTCGGTGAAGTTGATTGGTGACGTACCTCGGAAGAATTTGTCTAAGTAAAAAAGCCTCCACTGTGACCCTTGGAAGTTAGCAAGTTATATGTATATACTAAATAGATTTTTAAGTTTGTTTTTTTAAAGATGGCATTTTTTTAAAGAAGTTGAAATCTGGTGACAAATAGTTGTTTTGTACGCTTAGAGTCCTGAGTTTTAGTCAGTTCGTGCCTATCAGATTGTCAGTGGTATCATCAACAAACAAAATATACATAGATGAATATATAATATATATTGATATCATATATATAATCTATTTATACAGTTATATATGATTTGAACAATTAGGCGTTGCAATTAATTTGTGTTACGATCATAACTCCCTTCGTCCATGAAGCAGATACCTTATCCCATAGGATTCTTGTGTACCTACATTTACCTAATGAAAATCGACTCCCTTAAAGGTAGGTTGATATACCATACCTCGATCCATCGATTGGGTGTTGCAGCCCTGTCATCAGAGGTCGTGCAGGTCACCGAATCTTGTGGTGCAATTCGTCATGGCGCCGAGTGTTTCAACTTCTACTTCCCACAGGCGAAATCTTGAGCCACGTGGTGAGCCACGTCGTTGTTTGGGTGAATTGCAGGGTTGGTCTTTGGGGGGTTTGATATTCAAATCCCACTTTGTTGAGTGATTGGTACTAGTTACAGATAATTTTGGGTTCGATTTGCAATGCCACGTGGAAAGACATATTCCGCCTTCCACGAACACTTCTAAGCGTGACACTTTGCTTATTGTTTCATGTTGTCAGCATGTTATGTCATGTTTCTCGGGAATCTCTCTACAAAATGTAATTGAAAGTCATTGAAAGTCCATACATTTCGCACTTGTTCATCATGCTTAGTCTTGTATCATAGCACTGAAAGTTGTGCATGCGACAACATCTCAGCCGAGTGATGATGGGCAGGAGTTGGACGATGAGTTCATGGTCGTTTGGGAGGGCTATCCAGCAACCTGTCAAATTGAACTTAGTCAATGTAGCTGCAGAAATCTTGCACATGGCCAAGTGAAAAAACCAGCACATTTCATCAGCAAATTGTTGCGTATCATCGTCAGTTGTAGTTGATGTCCGGTTTCTTGTCGACAAGAATCGACTGACAGTTGAGGATCCGCCATGGAAGATCTTGAAGGAGCCGGAACTGCGTTCCTTCTTGAAGGTGCTTGCCCTGACCATTGGGAAATGTATATAAGAGCTATAAGAAATGGTGGAATTTAGCATGGATGTTCACTGGTTGGATCATAATGTGAGTCAATTTGATGGATATGTATGACATATGTTATCAATGCTTGAACATGAGACCTTAACGGCCTTGAACACTGACACCACAAACTGCTGATCCCTCATGGTGTCCTTGGCTCCACTTCTTGAGGCCCGGGCGAAAGAAGGCTACTGCTTCCCACTGAATCCGGTTTGGCCCGTGCTTTGGCTGCACAGGAACGTGGTATGAATTTCTTGAGGCAAGGGTGTTTTCGACAAAGTCCCAAGGGTGTTGTCTTAAATGTACAACCCAAGTTACATTTTTTGAGATGTTGCTATTGAGTGTTTATAGTATAGTAACAGTCAGCGAAATGTTCACGAGAGATGCTGCCTATAGCTATGATGATTCTGCTGCTACTGATGATGATGATGATGATGGTGCTTTCAATCTTCAATCAGGATTTTTGTAGCTGGCACATGCCACAATTCTGGCTACCTTGAAACAACCAACGGCTTGTGATTTCAACCAGCCACTACTGAGATCCGCGATAAGGGTTGGTATGAGGTGCACCTGAAGGGTGGAAGTGGAGGGGTTCGTAAAAAACAACCACAACTAATGAAAGTCGATGGTATCTGTCCACCGCAAGGTCAGTGTATATTGCAACATGTTACAACAGCAGCGTGGGGCATGCTGGTGGGCACTATGGGAGTAGGCTTTGAGAGAGCACCTTCTCTTGAAAAAAACTTGACCAGAACCACAAGACAAACAACACATTCTTCACAAGAAGTTCTGTTTTGCGGAGGATAGTTTTGTTTATTTTTTGGACCATTTGGACCGGCTCGATTCGATAGCAGCAACCATGTGGCCTACTGTACCACTCCGCGACAGGTCCTAGATAGCCTCAGAAAGAGCCCAGTGGAGTTGAACCAAAGATCCTTGGGAGGACTGGACATTTGCGGCTCCCAAAATGCTTCCATGTCAGGCCATGGCAACTCACCTCAAGTGAGGTTACTATATTTCTTTTGTTGATTCATGGGGAAACCACCTTATAGACTGGTATTCTTTGTTCCAGTAGTTTGCTGGCTGGTGTAAAATTCTACTTTGGATACATTAAATTGCACCCACCTTTATTTGTAAGAGGCTTTGACCTCAAACTGAAAGGGTAAGACCCGTCGCTACGTGTTGGATTCGCAGGATGGTTCACCAAACAGGCCGGAGGGTGAGCCGGATGCTGCTGAAAGGGAAGTGGTTTGGTCTTGCCATGAATGAACATCCGATGATAAAGGGAGCTTGATTCGGTGAGACCCGAGACCATGTATCAATCCATGAATTGGGTAGTTCAAGGATTCTTTTAAATTCATAATCCCATCTGTGGCCTCAAAACCATGGAATGTCGTTACCTCATGTCAAAACTGTATCACCAATCTTTTAAGTCCAATGATTTTTCCTTACAGATGAAGTGTTTTGAGAGACCTGGGAGCTATGCAATAAGCCATGCCCACCTGAAGCCTCAACCTCTCTTGTCGCAAGGCCATGGATCGCATCGATGAGATTCATATGGAGTTCCCGGACTGTCACTCGGCCATGAAAGATGATGTAGATGGTTCCCATGTGTTCAAACAAGTCCAACAAATGATGTCTGGACAAGGGTGAGGAGTTTGATGTTTGATGTGCTGTGACATCATGCGACGTTGTCGACGGGAGAAGTGTGGTGGAACAAATGTCTATTTGTTTGACCAAATTGTTTCTTATGTCTAAGTTGTCAGATGACTTTTGGATTTTTTAGGTTTTCACACCTGTACTTCAGCCACAATTGAGGTGTAGATTTGCCGTTCACCACCGGTAAGGGGTAAGGGGCTGCATGAAGTCGATCATGCAAACTGTGAAGCTGACGGGGAAAAAATTCCCCGGAACCTTCAACCCTCCCAGGTTTTGGGCAGTCCAAGATGAAGTCCGGAAGCTCGGGTGGGTTTGAATCCTCGAAATCAACGCATCCAGTTTTCTCACCTTTTTGGGGTGTGTTAGTTGGACCAGAAAAGAGATGAAAATCAAACCGCAATGTTCATTTCTTTCCTTGGGCTCCTCTAGGTCTTGATTTGAACCCATGATTTTGATGACAATTTTTGCTTCAAGATGGTTTTAAACTCAGGAACAACATTCCATGGGACGCTAATTAGGAACAATTAAAACATATCACAATATCATTTTACCATTTGAGCTTTCGATTCAGGGCGTTTTTCTTAATCACCGTTTAATATCAAGCTTCACTTTCCAATTTTTACCGGGCAACTTTGCTTTTTCGTGAGTTTTCGGGTATCACTCGCACCCTCAGCAAGAAAAACTGACACTCCTCTGAAGCCACAAATCAAGGCGAGCTGCTTCGACGATGGCCAACATTCAGGTGTGGATAGTTGCAAGGTTTGAAGATCCGAAACTTCGCTTGCCGCAGGAATCAGGAAATGAAATTGTGAGACCCATGTTTTTTCAAAAGAGTTAACATTGTATGTAAATGTAATATTGTATGTAAATTTGTACAACATTGAATTGCTAGTTAGCAAGAACCTTTTTTGAATATTTTTCTTTTTGAAAAAGGGGACTGCATTCAGGAGGTGATGTAATTACGCAACTTACCCATTCCGTTAATATGTAGATAGATGTTTCACAGCGTTTCTTTTCTGTAAAGCCGGACACCCAAGACATCCTGGATCGAAATTGCAAAACACCCAAAATCTTCCCGGAACCCAGGTGACGTTGTTTGAGAGGTTTCATGAAGTGGTCATTTTCATTGTTGTTCGAAGTGTATGGTGTATGAAGTGTATTCTATGAAAGGTCGACCATGGACAAGACATCCATAGAATTAACATGTGTGGACAAATTTCAGTCAAGAATCATTTAGCTTACTGAATTCATCATTTAGAGATCCATTCTTATTTTGATTGAGCAGCAAGGGGCTGGAAGATCCCGAAGTCCCACGCTGGTGTTGACTTGTTGACCATCACCCGGAGGATTTGGGTGGTGAGGAAATGGTGGACTTCGCCAGCGAGGAAGTGTCTTGTTGTAACCAATGGCGCTCGCAAAAACTTGGGATTTTCCATGGACTTGAGGCCGAAACTTTAGATTCAGATAAGGACAGGAGAGGAGACCATGGAGACTGCTGAAAATTGTGAAACCTTTGAATAATTTTTAAAAAATTTGCCAATGGGTTGATTTATAGTAAGACTTCTCAGTCGGCATCACAGTTGTCACATGTTTTTGAGGTGCGCAAGGTTGTCAAACAACGATGGGCCAGGTTCAACTGGGATGCAGTTGCTGAGGGGGAAGGGTCCAGTGTTGAAATAGATGCATGCTTTGGAAAGTCAAGTATGTATGTTGAGGTGAAAAAAACCAACAAGAACTTCATTAAGTTCAAAAATCACACTCAAATCTAGATGATTTTGTACTGATGCCTGAATTTATGACAAGACTTTGTCCTTCACTCATAGGAGCAAATGTTTTTGAATATTTTTGGCAGATCATGGTGTGCCACCATTTCAGGCCATCACCATCCCTCACCCATGGCCTCCCATGGCTGTCAGGGTTCGCACATCAGTGATGATGATGGCGCGAATGATGAAGAGCCTGCCAGATGACCAACATGTCGCTTGACATCGAAACCATCAGAAACCAACCTCGGGAAGAAGCTGAATTTGATTGAATTTGGATCATTGGGGATTTGGAATTTGGAGGAATCATAAGGAATCAGTTTTGAAGTTCTTGTTCTCCAATGGATCCACATTCATCCAAATTCTTGGGCTTTGCATTGGAAATTGCAATGACAAGAACGTATCAAATGATTTGGTACTCGTACTTGTCATTGGTGTGGAAGTTCATGTATTTGTCATTATTGTTCCATTATGACAACATACACAAGCTTGTGGTGCACACTGCATTATATATGTTTAATAATTGGACTCTTTTGGCATATTGAGACTATAGTAGGGTCTACTATACACCATATTTATTGTGGATTGATGCGAGTAGTACATGTATTGGAACGATCAGACTCACTCACACTGTTAACAGTTGTACTATGTCACTATGTGTTTCCAATATCCCAACAATTTTGACTATTGATTGACCTCCGCTTGCCACTGAAAGCAGCATTCAGGTTTGGTAATGGAGTGTCAAATTTGGTGGATTGAATCGAAGAGTGGAGAATTCAGGGATCCAACTACTTCAAGAGAGCATTGCGTGTGGGATGGAGACCCCCTTAATAATCAACCCCGTATACACCTTATACAGTGAGTATTTTTAGTTTCCCCGAGCCTTTCCAAAAAGAAATTTTACCTTCGAACCACTCTCTAAAACTACCAAGTCATTAACTAGACCCTCCGTTTGGGTATCAAATTTCAGACCCCAGGTCTATTTTTGATGGTTAAGGGGTTGACGGATGGGTTGATGGATGATACCCTCCCTGAAACTAACAGCCCAAGCTTCTGAAAATAAGCCTTTCCAAAAGGATCATTTCATCTCCCAACCATTGATTTTCAGGGGTGACACCAAAGCGTTGGCTGATTGTAACAGTTGAAACGCATCGAAGTTAAGGCGAAACTCCTTGGAAATGATGAGTCCATTCCGGAGTGATGCAGGCGGAAAGAAGGACTTTTGGGTATGAAACGATTTGGACGTGACCTTGCTGAGGAACCGTTCTATATAAGTTGTTCATCGTTCTAAAGTGATATATTCATAGTTCTTTGTATCTACATATCTATATTATTAGATAGTAAAGTGTACACTATAAATATTTAGTACAAACGGATATCAGGCCTTTGGCCGAACATGCCCAAACAGGCTCGTGATTGGTCACTTGATGCCACATCGACGGAGGAAGTTAGAAGATGCCAATGATTTTCGTAAGACGGAAGTTTGGAAAAACATTCGAACAGTCCTTCGGTTGAGATACCTTTCTGAAAAGAGGGTTTGGTCATTTTGTTATGCTACAGATGCACAACTGCACAACCAAGTCTAGTTCAGGGCGAGGGATACAGGATTAATGCATTAAATGTTTGAGGTGATATAGGTTGAGTATAGACACTAGAATGTGGTCATCAGGAACCTATGAGGCATCAGGATATTGAAACTTCATAGCTTTTGACATGGTTTTTCAGACATTTTTGTAAATTACCCCTGAGTCCCTGAGTGAGTCCATCGTTACACCAAACATGTTCAGCTTCTCCAAGTCGTCAGGTTGGAGCCTTGTGAGCGTTGCATAAAAATCGGTGAACAGCCGGGGTCAAGTAGTGCCAAAGGCAAGCAAAGTGCATGTCATTTGAAGGAACCAGAAATGATTCTCAAGCACTTGTTGTTTTCATGTGTATTTATATTTATAGATATATATATATATATAGATAGATGTATATGAGTTGTTCTGGTGATCCGATCTTGGCAGACGGATGCTCAGCTGCTCAGGGACGCTTTGCACAATGGTTTGAAGGGGCCCAGCGCACGTTTAACTCGCAAAAAGCCCACACCAACACGTCCAAACCGTCAAGACCATTGTTTGTTGGAAGAAGAGTGTGTCCTGAGTGGTGTGTTGCCAACAGCCTGACTATCAGACACAGCTACATCATGATACTCTGACTTGAGTTTTTAGACATCAAGTCAAAGAGTTGTTTGCCACTGGCACTTCTTTGACTTGTAGAACGTAAATGTCATTGGTCGCTGGCCCTCCCTGTGAAACAGGGCGCGCTGGCCGGAGATGTTGCTAAAACGAAATTGGTCAAAGCTGGGCACTACATGGAAAGGCCCTGGTGCCCAGCTATCCCACTGGCTCACTAGCAAAGCCATTGGCTAAACTTTCAAGCTTTGCAGAGAATTTGGCATATCTAGTCTAGAACAGAAATGCGGTTTCAAAGTTTGCATTTTAGGTCTTTGGGCTTTGGAAGTTGCGTTGACATTGGAGAACTCACAGAAAACCTCACCAAAAGTCAAAACATCCGAGGATTTGTGGTTCAAACTTCACCACTGGGCCGAAATACTCCGGGAGGTTCCGTCAAACAAGCCCGGCCCTGGCCCGGCGGGTTTCCACGCCGCAGAACCAGCATCCCTTCAAAAGGGATGTGCGAAACAATGGAACGAAGGAGAAAGATCAGATGTGCTTGGCTCTTACATGGATTGGTAGAGAGGGTAAGGAAGTGTTCTTAGGGCATGTAAGCCTGAGAAGCCACAGAAATGGATGCTGGAGAAAAAAGTACTTTGTATACTTAGCATTGCATAGCATTTTTATGAAATGTGTCACGATTACATCGCGACTGGCATGCGTTCAAAATTGGCATACTCTCTGAAATGGCATTCCTATGCATTCCTCGTCATGTATGGAATGCGCGTTGTGCTCTCCCAGGTTGCAAACAGTGCATTCGTTGACCTAGTCTTGGATGGATGAACATAATCCCCATTACCCTGCGTTGACGAGAGATCACCACAATTTGCCTTATGGGAATGTATGGGAGAGATAAATGACTTGAGTACCTGTACCGTACCAATTGAAGGCGGCATTTGTATGGGGCGATCTTGATTCCAGGCAAGTTCTGACGTGGTAGCCAACCCGGCCAACCCTTCCAAAAAGTGAAGGGCTTCTTCCACTGGGAGGGTTAAAGGCTGTTGAATTGCAACAGTTTCCAAATCCTAGGCAAGAGGTTTACCCATGTTTATCCCAAAATATCCCGAAATGACATGACCCCATAGGGTGCAGCATGAAAGCAACGGAACACAGGTACCATCAACGGTGCTCCAATCCATTTGGCCACTGATGCAAAGCAGGGTGCCTCGCTCAGGGGCAGAGCAAGTACATGCGCTGACAGGATGCAAACAAAGAGCTTGGGGATGTGTGCCATTACCCTTTACCCCAATCACTGCCTAATGATTTTTGAGAATTGATAGATTTTCGGCGATATAGTAAAGCTCACACTAACATGCAGAAAATCCCATTCATTTTAGCTTTTACGCATGGCTGAGGCGTCATGAGACCACAATCCTTTGGCTTACAGGGTTATTACGGTTTTATCTTAGCAATAGCACGATGAATTGGTTGCAGTAGGCAGTAGTTGTATATATATATATATACTCTATACATATTATCAATATGTTCCAGGTTCCCGGGT
>DF239766.1:109652-165237 GCA_000507305.1 Breviolum minutum Mf 1.05b.01
CGGATCAATCATGAGATTCATTTTGCGTGGCAGGCGCAGTATTTGCTTAAGTTGGAGGCTGCCTTTTGTTGCTCCGCGCATTGTAAATGACGTTACATATGTGATGCGGATCAATCATGAAGTACTTTGTAGTACTCGAGTAGTACTTTGTAGTGCAAGGTAATACTGGGGTAGTACAGAGTAGTACTTGAGTGGTACTTTGTAGTACAGGGTAGTACTGGAGTAGTACAGAGTAGTATTTGTAGTACGGAGTAGTATTGGAGTCGTACTTTGTAGTACAGAGTAGTATTGGAGTAGTACTTTGTAGTACAGGGTAGTATTGGAGTAGTACAGAGTAGTATTTGTAGTACGGAGTAGTATTGGAGTCGTACTTTGTAGTACAGAGTAGTACTGGAGTAGTACTTTGTAGTACAAGGTAGTACTGGACTCGCACAGAGTAGTATTTGTAGTACGGAGTAGTACTTTGTAGCACAGAGTAGTACTGGAGTAGTACAGCTCATCACCATGACATCGCATTGCATCACGTGACATGACACAACACAAGCCATTACATCGCATCAAATGACGTGACCATCACATGACCTGACCCCGCAACAGACATCAAGACATCAAAACACTTCACTTCAAAGCACAAAACATCACCACCATGGAACGGCAGAAGGATCGTGCACAGCAAAGAAATGATTTGGGCATCGCGCTGGTCGGTTGCCTTGCGCACATTCTATAGGCAAATTCTTTCTGTGCTATATAGTTCTTTTCCTTTTGGAAACTTCCGCCCCCGGCTTGTCCGGGCACTACTGGTACATCGTCTATATATAGACATATGGTTCGTTCGAGCAATGACCCCAAATCATGATGAATCTAAAACATTCCTGCAGACAAATGTTCTGTGAAGCAATGTTACTTTTTGACCGATAGCAAAGGATGGTGTTGTATTCGTATAGGACATACCATCAAAAAATATGGGTGTTTCCAAAAATTGGGGTACCCCAAAACGGATGGTTTATAAATGGTTTATAATGGAAAATCCCATTAAGATGGATGATTTGGGGGTACCACCATTTTTGGAAACCACCATATATTCAGCCAGCATCCATCCGATGCTTCTCCCCTTTGCTATGGCAGGTGCGTCATGAAGCTGCTCGATTGGCAGAGCGGCTGGAGAAATTGAACCAGGCGAGGAGTGGTGACACGGATAAGAATTCAGAAATCTTGTAAGAAACCAATGGAGATGTTGTTTATATCGATATCGATATAAGATGATATAATGTAAGTATGAAACACTTTTGAGTTTCAATTAACCTCAGAGAACTAGACACCAATACTTCAAGTATGGTCCATTCCTTTTTGACGACCTGGGTGGGCAAAATGTGGGAATTGTCGACAAATTCTCTCCTTTTTTGAGAGGCCACAATGATGTGAATCCATGGTGGGGCCTGATGACATCAGTTTTTACCACTCTTCCGGGGACTTCACGTATTGAAGAAGTGACAATTTTTGTAACTTAGTGATTCTTGCGACAAACCAGCAGGGAGGCCTTTCAAAGATCGGATTATTCTACACTGTAGGAGTCTTCAGGTGTTCAGGTTTGGTTTTGGGCCTAATCAGGAGAATCTTCAACTCTTCGGCTTGAATTCCTTCAACAACACGGCACTTACCAATATCATATGTTATTGATTGACACTTACCAACAGTTCGACAAACTCCTGCACCAGTTGTGGATGGGTATATAACATTACAACTGGGGATATATATATATATATACCTTATGAAGTCGGCTAATTAGGAGGGCTTTGTTCAACGAAAGCATTTCCCATGGTTGGAACTTTCAGACATTCAGGAGTTGGATGAGCGGCCCAAACTGCCTGCTATACAGGTACCATGGTGGCAAGTATGGTTGCTATGGATATGGATAGATGGGAATGGTGTTTTTGAAATCATGGTTTGGTATGTTTCTATGTCCATGCCCTTTTCTACAAACCATTGGACATGGATAAGTATCATGGAAATATGTTTCAAGCCAGGTACTTTCAGCTGCCTAGAAATCACAGTAATCTACTGTAGTTTTTTTTGGGGGGGTGACTGCAACACGTTGAAAAATCAAAAGGTTTGGTAGGTACGCTTTTCCTGTAATTTCCAGGCGGCAAAATCAGCCACAGGAAAACAAACAACAGATCCGAGTGAATATACCCAAGCTTTTTTTGTTTGCTGCAAGAAAAAATTATGACTTCCAGTGACTGATCATCACAAATTTTATCAAAATTCAATGATTTGAGGCTGGCAGCGGTGGAATTCTCGTCATTGTAGTACTTCTTCGGCATTGACTCAGGAATCCATGTACTATGCTTTTATAACCCTTCCATCAACGATATCCACCACAAACACTATCACCTCCATCCATCATCACCACCATCATCATCACAACCATCGTGATAAGCATCATTAGCTGTCAAATGCAAAGAAAACATAAGAAAACATATTATGAACATACTGCATACACCTGTACTGTATGTCTCCCTGCCAGTTCAATCAGCCCAACTTGCCTGCAGTGGTTAAATCTTCGCCAACACGAAGATTTGCAGGCATACTCACAGATGTTGGAGGCGAGGCTCCTGCAATTGCTGGGAACACAGACATACTGTTGGAAGAAATCCATCAAACCACCTGGGATGCATAGAACCCTGTAATTAATGGTGATATTTACTATATATCAACTGGTGCAGGATCTTTTCCATCAATAGTATCACATGCAGGAAGTTCAATGAGTGTACAGTTTACACATCTCTTTTTGAGGGTTTTCTCTGGATTTCTGTTGCTTCGGTAGATTTGGAGGGACCCTTCACACTGCGGGTGAATCGGAAGGAAGGGAAATTTACATCCACCTGATGTTGGGGTCACTAGTCACTGTCACGGGTAAATCAGGTTGCAAGATGAGTTGCTTAGCAGCTAATTGGTGTTTGGAAGCGCGAGCGTCAGTTTTTCAATAGCTAGTGGATAAACTAGTTGTCAGTGATTATTGAAATCAAAGACTTGGTTTCATCATGTTTCATGAGCCATAGAGGGCATGAGGGCATGGATCATTTAAGATTGCTTTATGCAAAGCTCCCTTGGTTTGATTGAATTACTGGATCTAGTAGTGAAGGTCTCCCATTTTTCTGTATCACTGATACGCAGATGGCCCATGCAGAAGAGCCGTCCTTGGAGGTGACCCCCAACCGATGGGACTGGGCAGCTTGAGAGACAATTCAGGGTGGATATCAACCTGTAGAGATATGAGACTTTCGTGCACGCAGGCATGGAAGTTGTTAGATTGATTTGGATGGAAATCAGATGACTGAAAGGATGGTCCAAATGCAGCCCATCATCTGCTGTAAAACATGGGGTTTTATCACTCTACCTTTTCTATTGGAACCATTCGCTTACAAATAGGTATGAAACATCTCATTGCAGGCAACCAGCCAATGCCTGGTCCACATATTCTGCGATTTTTGGGGGATGCTTGCAAGGCCTAGAGATGTGGAAACAATTTCCAGACACGGTCAATATAGCTAATATCCATAACAAATGTAGGCAAAGGATGGCATACCAGGTCCTTATTGTTGCCACCTGCATGATAAACTATCGTTTATTTTACATCCCTAGCCTCAGTTGGAGTAGAAAGGATGGGACTTGACTTGACTATACTGCACAATGGAAAGGTCAACGTCGAAACGAAAGCTCCTCAAGTAAAACGCAGTGACCAATATAATCAAAAGCAATGAACAGTTTTGATTCATATTTAGAAACGCAAAAAGCATCATCGATTTGAATATATATTTGATCAGAAAAAATCTACTCAGAGGTATTTTTGCTTGCATTGTCTCACGAACAAACGGAGTTTCTTCATTCTGGACTTCGGTGTCATGCAGGCAGCAGTGGATGAGATCCAGGGCGCGCATCGCTTGTTACGGACGCCCCTTGGATGTGCTTGGATGGGTTTTGGGAGGCATGGAGGTTTGCCGTGTGAAACTCCGAGAAGCCGAAGTCGTGAAGTCACTTGGAAATGAACGGAAATCAAATACTAATAGTATCTAATGGTAGTAGCAAGTGCTTTTTTTGCATGGTATCCCTGATCCAATATAACTGCATTTGAAGAATTGCCACGGGACCCGGTAAGATTGATGGATCAAAAAACAAACCGAGACATTTGTCCAAAAAATGTCTGGAGAACCCCATACATAGGAAACTTAAGAAAAGAAAAAAATGCGACTAGATCGGGTACCTGGGCATATACTTATGTACTCCAACATTGCCTGGATTGTTGCCATTCCCAAAGGAGTTGTTGATGGAATATCAGATTGAAAAACAGTAAATATGATGTAAACATGAAGTGATTCTACCGGTCAGGTTCGTCCTGCATATCTCACGTACGTTAGAGCTGTATGTCAGCCTGTCTAAGTCTGCGTTCTCCACTTCAAGGATTTTCTACGTGTGGGTCAGTTCTCTGAAGATTTCATTCTGAAGCAGAATGTGTATTGAAAATATAAAGACAATTACATTTTTGAGCTTGTATAGGCATGTAATTGGGATTTGGCACTCTTAAGTCCAGGATGTCTCTCTGTATATATAATATTTATATTTTTTTTTGCTTCAGTCTTCCTGCCTATAACAACACAGCTGGTCCCTTTCTGCTTTTGGATGCTGCCCAGGCATGGTGTGCGTTTTCTGCCGGGGCCACTGAAAGAACAAACAGAAAGCACAGGTATGATGAACTTGATGGCCATCAAAAAGGGCGTGGAAAGGGATCTGCATTGTTACTGGTTTTGATGATAGCTTTTGATAGCTCTGCTGCCATTTTACCTAGTTCTAGTTTCTCGAGAATACGATCAGTTTGTTTTTTTCTTGCCTCCCCCTGTCCAATCACATGCAATTGGGCATGTGTTGTCACATGTATATACATTCAGATTTCATCAGATTTCTATATTTGATATCTATATCAATATCATTAGAGTACGGTTGCACCTTTGGGGGATTTATCAAGGTCTGATGATCAAGTGCTGCTGGAGCAACTGCTGATGCACTTGTGTGGGAGCCCGTTGTTGGGTAGCTGAAGCAGTCTGGCAGCCAAAGAACTGGAGGGGTAGACAGTTTGGTCGAATCTTAGGTTTCAACTTGATTTTTTCATGACTGTGTTTTGTAGAAAGCTTCAAAAACAGATGGATCATGTTTGTTTACGTTTTATGATTCATGATCGTAACTTCCTGCTTCTTTTCAGGCCTCAAACTACTTTGTTTGCTGCAGCGTTGCAGTGTAGATTCGAAACCCCTGTGATGAAGCAGCTCGTTCTTGCGTGAGTGCTTTGATACATCTTTGGAATGTGATGCTTTGATGATCTTTGATGTACGCCCTCGAAATTTAGCGTGGATCTATTAACTGCGTGTAGAAATGTAAGTAGAGAGAGAAAGAGAGAGACACATTTAATTATACTTGTCAACACATCAATTTATAAACTGGAAATGATGGCTTGGAAAAGGTATGGTATTTCCCTGCTGCTATTTCTCGAATTTCCAAAGGAGTGGCATGTTTCACATCATTTTTCGCCTAAGGCACGAGTTCACCAGTGCCAGCCTCCCTGCCGCCAAGGGATTTTTCGCGCAGCAGCTGCGAGAGCAGCGGCGGGAACATCCCGGGATGAACGGGTGAAAAATTTCATGGGGCACAGGAAATTTGCTGAAGACTTTCTGAAGAATCGTGCGCCAATTCAAGAAGATTTGAGGGTGTTTCTGGAAAAATGAGTCTAGTGATTGAAAGTTTTTTGGGGATCTTTGAAGCTTTCAATGTTGATTTATTAATTGGAGGTGTATATATATATATATATACATATATTTATTGGTGGGATCGTGGGGCTGGGGAAAATCTGTAGTTGTTGGAGGGCTTGAAGTTGACAGAACAGACCTAGCGGCTCCAATATGACCAACAAGTGTCACGATCTCCTTATAGAACACAATTACATACAATTACCATTTGTGGTTGAAGACATCATCCAACTCATTTGTGGGAAACTGTGATACACCACGTTCTGTCCAATAAATTGATGAATTTTTGTTGACTTCCCGAAACAGAAGCACAAAAAACAACCCATGACTTCCCCAAGGCAACGAGGAAGCGATGAAGACTTGGCAAGGGAACTCAGTGAAAGCTATGAAAGTCGACTTGTTCAAGACTCTTCAAGACATGTCTTGCTGCCTTGCTGTTGTTTGTTTTTCCTGAATGATGTTTAAGTTTACTCGATTTTACTCAAGGGATGCTCCCTCATCCACCTTGCTTCAGCACTTTTTATCCAGACTTTTTGGGCCCCAAAACTCAAGTGGTGCAAAGTGAAACCCTCCTCAAAGGTAGGTACGGAGTAACGATTGAAAATTGCCTTTGCCTCATGACCTCGTGGCTTGACAGTCACCGCCAGGTAATGCTTTCTTCTTCCATAGAACACCTCTAATCAGTTAACATGTGTCAGATGATTCGTGATTGCAGGTGTTCAACAGACCATGTTTATCCATGTTTGGTGAAGGTCTTAAAGTTCCACCTATTCCCTCAAAGTATCCTCCCTCTTCCCCTCGTGTCGCGCTTTGTGGATGGGACCATTGAGCAGGTGGCAAGTCTTGAAATGGAGTGACACATCAGCTCGAGCGAATGTTGGCTCTTAAAATATCAACTTGACAAAACAAAGTTCGAAAAGGAATAGGGAAGACTAGTTCGCGGTTAAAGTCCCTTTAAACAGTTGCGGCCTTCAAATTTGAAGAGACGTTTGATGAGAAAATTGACATCCCAAATCGGAATTCATTGAGACTGCATGCAGTTTGCAAGCCTAAACTCACCTTGTACAGAGCTGCTTGGCGGGTGCCAAGCATGGTGGGACGCTTGCAGCTAGCTTTTACAGGACTTGGCAACCAGAACTTGGGGCTGAGATGAATCCAGGGGATGCAGCAGACCCTTGTCTATCAATGTCACTAGAATAGGCATATCTTTTTTCTTCGGTGATTCAGCGGGGGATGGACATTTTCCGGAATTGGCTTGGTCTTCCTTGAACAATGATGGTTGTTTTGTGTAGGGATTCTTGATTCTAGTGGGCCTTTACTCGAACCAGCCAGGATTTCATAAACCTTCATGACAAAGGGTTTTTGGTGCCACTGCTCACATTGGTTTTGGTGCCATTACCCAAATTGGGATTCGGACTGTGATGAGGCTATTGAATATAGAAAAATGAACACCTAGAAGCTTGTTTGGGCGCAACCGAATCCAACCCGAGAACTCACTACTTCGATCAACTCTCTGTTGACTATACAATATCATGCTCCTTGTGTCAATGTTTTGGATTTTCCAAAGCAACTTCCAAAATGCAATCAAAGCCATCGTTCTCATTCCAGTCTTTCATGTTTGGAACTTTCACTTCGACGGGGTGTAACAACAGCAAGGACATGGACATGATCTTTCGACCCCGCAAATCACCACTGCATGGTCATGTTTTTTTTGGCATTTTTGTGCTTGAAGTTCGAAGCTCACCCGATTGTCATTTATTCTTATATAGTGCCCGAGTGTTGAAGATTACCCATGATGACTAGTCCCATGGTTTCTCGGTGGGCATCTACGATAGGATCTTTTCTGCTTGAAAATGCTGCTTCTCCAGCCCTCCCCGTTTCACTCCACCATGCAGCGTTCTAAAACTGGATGCGCCCTCATGGGGTTTTAACGCACGAGGCCATTTGACCCAGCAGGATCCGACAAAAAATTATTGCAAGCGCTCAAGGCGAATGGAAGATAATCAAAATACGTTGTTTTTTCATTGGCACCAGTGCGCCTGCACCATATGATAAGGATATATAAGGATATCGCATGGATATCAATCATATCAATAATTCCAATGATATATTATTTCATATTATATCAAATTCATATGTATTGGCCTGGACTGAGTCAGGTGTCTACATACCGCGGACGACCTGTTTTACCAACAAAATGTCAAAAAAAAATTGGAGCTATCGTCTCCTGCAGATCGTTGATTTTTAATGACAGGTGATGTGCGTATGTAACCGCATGCAGCATATAGATTTATATGGAATTGGACCCTTAGAAACAACAGACCTCGGAAGCTTCCAGTTTGGGGTATGTTCATGGATATTTTCTGTTTTCCAGGGGTGGGCGCAGCCGGTACAACATGATATAATAGGAGGATCCTGTCCAACAATGAAAACCGGTTTGACTAAGTTTCGAACATGCCGTTGGCTCTGGAACATCAGCATAGGTGGGCAGCATTTTTGCAGGGTTGACTAAGAGGAATGATGAATTTGTTGATGTTCGTTGAAATGATCACCAACTCACGAATTCGATAGTAAGGAAACTATTCTGAATAGACTTTGTCATGTATTTCTGCAACACTAGCGCTCGATAATTTCCACCTGGAACCTTAAGATGGACTGTCCATATCCAAGTGTGCCGTGCATCCGGTATCATATTTTTTTTGTTTCGTGTTGAGGCTTGCATATTAAGATATACGAGTTACGTTTTTGTGGATTGTGTGGGTTCACATGCAAGACTGCCTTTGATGGGTTTGTGCCAATGGATGAGGTCAATTGGAAATGGCTGGGAGGGAATGGGCATTGAATGAGCATGGGTGCGATGGAGAAGCATCCGCCATGTTTGAATTGTTTTTGACTCCCTGTTTGCATCCATTTGCCATGTTTTTGTTTGCCTTTGTTTTGAAACGAGACTGGGAAGCCATGCAAATCACCAAAAAAAGCAACGTTGATGGGTGATAGGTTCTGATAGGTGAAGGTCATAAGGTGGCCCTCATGAGAATCAGATATTGACCCCTTTTGCATGGTTTGGAGAATTTAGGGGCCCACTGCTACCCAATGTGATGCATATCTACGAATGGTGTACCAATCAATACATACTGGTATCTTTGAGCAACAAATCTATAAGCCTTTAGGCTGGAACCAGCTTGAACATGCTTGAACCGTGTATATAGATATAAATGTATATATATATATAGCTACATATTAATTATTAGTAAAATGCATATATTATATGCTTTACTGTTCTTTGATGCCTGTTCTCCTTTTGTGCCTTCTTTTAGTCTTGTATCGTTTTGATCTAAGATTCATCCACCAAATGATTTTTTCTTTAAGTTCTTTTTTCTCGGCCTTGAAAGCCAGCTGCATTTGCTTTTGATTGTGTGGCTCGAGCATGCCCCATAGACCAGTTGCCCGCATAGGTTCTCAATCTTCATCGGTGTTATTTTAAGCCTTCTGAGATGGGTGCCCTTGGCTGCCGTTGCAACGACGAAGCCGATGCATCCACGGAAGCCACAGCGGAGAATGACGTGGTGCCATGGCAGGTGACAATCCTATGGAATCCTTAAAGGTCTAAAGACTCCCCCTGGAAGGAGGTGGTGTAAAAGATGTTTTTTTACTTAGATGACTTGCTTTTAAAAATCAAACGATATACATATGTATATATTTGAACTTGCTTTAGATATATATATATCAAGTGTCTATATTGCAATTGTTTGGCAGACGGTTTGACAGAAAATTTGGAGATGTGAAACACATAAATGTGTGTGGTATACTACTTTTGCAGTACACACGGTACATATATGACCAACACTGTCAAAGTTCCATTGTTGGGGGGAATATCAATGAGATATGATCTTGCCCTGGAAAATGTAAAGTTTCGGATATATAGATAGACTGCATACTGTACCCTATGGATGCTTAGATTCAGATACCAAATGTTGCATGGTGCCCCCATTCCTTGTACCACGAGAAATATATGAGGTTCCTATCATGAGTGTGGCAGATCCCTTGGCGAAGGGCAAGGCTGGTGATAAGGCAGGATGGCACGTGGGCACCGCAGGTGTGTCAAGGGATGCATTGTTTGATTGATCAGTGGCAAATAAGCCGTGCCCGGTTCAGTTCTGAATGCATTTGAAAGTCGAATTTGAATACTCTTCGATGGTTTGGGGATGATAACATTAGTTGTTCTGGTTGCGCTTCACTTAGAACCTAGAACCATAGAACCTTCCAAAAAGATGGGGAATGGGTGAGCCTTTTGAAAGGAATTCAGAATAGCACGGAGATAGAGAATACAAGCAATAAAAAGTAAACATGTAGCAAATCCATTTTTGGTAATGTATTCATTCATATGGCGCCTCTAGAAGGTTGATTCTGTCTATCTATGTGTTTGTTTGGTAAGGTTGGATAAGGTGTTGGTAGTTCTTTTTTTGATCCTACCATCCTACTTATCGTACCATCACAGTGCCTATTTCATCTCTTGTGTTCTTTTGATTGTTCCACTCGTCTAGAGCATCTGAGGCAGCTACAATTTGCTGTTGTGTGTTGAGGTGCATTGAAGCTACATGATACAACAGAATGTATACTTGATATTATGGTATGTAAACCGACTTTGGACGCGCCCCCGGATCAAAAAGAGGAGTGAAAGCTAAATCTACCTTAAGCTTTGAACACATCAGATCAACAAAAAGTACAGCTCTGAGTAAGCTGTTTTTTCCAGTACCTCAAATATTGATGAATTTTTAGGACTGCTGACCACTGCATTGGGTCAGGTTTCGAGTACTTGTTGGCAGGACGCACCCATCGTCAAGGAGAAGAATCCGAACCGTTTGGCGGATGCGCAAAAGAAACTCCAGACATGTGCCCGTGCACTGCGCAACAGAATGGTTTCTTGGATGGGGAATCACTGGTGGGGTACAGGGGGGCGAAAGGGTGGGAGCTTTGCCTCCAAATGTTTGGTTCCAAATTCTACGATTCTACGCAAAAGAAGCTTGCAATTGACTTCTTTAGCTGTGAAACGCTAGAAGCTAGAAACAATTACATATTCAAAGATACAGTTTTCTTTTACACATTGGAAATTACATATGTACTTTTAATATCTCGATACTTCAGGTGGTGTTTGATCCAATCTTCGGACCTTGTTGGAATTCAACCGCTTGCACTTCAGCACCGCCTTCCGATACTTGAGGCCAAAGAACAGTCCGATGTTTGGAAGAAGACGGAGGCAGAGTTCAACGTGCAGAAGATGATTTGGCAAAGCCTCAGTCCGAGGTCTCAATGGAAACCCTTTGGGAAACTTCATTTTCATATCTGGAGAAGGGAAGACATGTAGGATGGTTGAAGCATGTTGAAGCTAAGGGTTGATATATTTGATATACTTGTTGAATGTTGGTGTACACCTAGGTTTGTTTCAAACGTGTTTGGAAGTGCTTAGTTGCGAGGTGATGCTATATCAGGCCCTTGTTCAGTGAGGGTACTGTGTTGTATTTGCACAATCATCTGAAGCTCAACCAAACAATCGTGGGCCACACCCTCAATGTCACTGATGAAGACTAGTTCCAATATTGTTCCAATGCATTTTTTTCGCCAAAGCTGAAGCTATACTTAGTTTCACCCAATTGCACTGTTAAGGTTTAGTCTACTCAATTCTGATTCAAGTGTGAAACATTAAGAGTTTGAATAAAATCTATCATACGGTTGAAATGTACTGCACCTGCAGACACAGGTTAGCTCGGATATGCTGGTCATCATAGACCCAGGTTTACAACGTGGGGAGAAGCATCAGGGCAATGTCGCTATGATTCAATCAAAATTAGAGTCCCTTGGCCAGACATAAATATCAGGATGTGATGTGATGTGCTCACTTGATCCAGTGGCCAAGATGGATTCTGCTTGAGGTGTTTGGAAGAATGGTAGAAACAAGTTTACGATGAAGCTTCAGCCCTTGACTTCAATTCGAGATATTCAAGATTCTTAACGTTGAACAGCAGGCAATGCCGAGAAGGACTTGTGATATCATTTGCGATCCTTGGGTCATCTTGTGCCATCGTGCCGCCATGTTTTCAAGAACATTTGATTGATGGCATCAACCAATGGGAAGAGAAAATTGATGTGATTCCTTGTTTTGCATGATGCATCTTCCATCATTTCCTGACAATACGTTGGCCTGAACATACCCCTTCCAGCCAGTCCCTACACTGAGGATATTGGACATGAAAGCTGAATGAAAGTAACAAGAGGGTTGTCTAAAGAGGATGGCAGCCTCTCAAAAACGACAGGCTTTGCATCGATATATGAAACTTGTAAGACCTCTCTAGACTAAACATATCTAAACATACATCTTCAAACAATCCAAGCAAAATACATACATCACGAAATTCACACAATGAAAAAAACCAAACAGTTAGTATATATATATATATACCAAGTAATGGTAAATTTCAGTCAGGTGTTGTTTTTTCCCATTTTTCCACATCGTTAAAAAACCCAACGAATCTCAGCCCGGTTGGTCCGGAACGAGGTTTGCCTTCTCAACTCACGCCACTGATCTCGCACACGCGGTGGAGGCCTTGGATCCTTGCCACAGCCTTGATGTTAATGGGAAGGGGCGTATGAAAACCATTAGTTTCCCTTAATAAAGGCCTTTTTTGGGCGGTAGAAAGATGAAATTTGAAGAAATTTGATGAAAATGTGTATTTGTACTGTAGTGTTTTTGTTGTTGTTTTTTTCCTTAGCACTTGTGGTTCCTGATGTGTTGGTGCGTTCAAGTGGAAAGTTAGAGATTGAAAAAGAATGAAAAAGAATCGTGTTGTCATTCTGCCGCCATGCGTTTATCAGCCAAGGATCTCTGCTTGAAGATCAACGAGGGACAAGACCTTTTGGGTGTAGCAACTTGGTATGCCTTGGTTTTGCGGTGTCGCTTCTGGATGTTGTTAGAGATCGGAGGAGATAGGGAGAATAGGAGGCCAGATTGCTCCATTGGTCGATGTTGACAATGTGTTTCCCTCCAAATTTCCCTCCAAATTCCAAGCAAGTTCTCATGAAAGAAAGGCTGTGGAATGGGTGAGCCAGAGAATACATAGCAGGGCATGTTTATTTGCAAGCATTTGATATTTGATAGGATTTATGTACACATCATACTATACTGTGTATCACATCATTTATGTACTTGATTAGTCTACAGTCTACCTATCCATTATCATATCTTATTGTACACATGCGTGTTCACGCTTGATAAGTAGCAGATTTGGTACTATCGCAAATTATTACGGTATGCATTCAGTCCTGAATGCTTTCCAAATGCGCCGATGTTTTGCATCAATATGTGACCTACACATGAACACCCCATAACACCCCAATGATGTTCAGAAGGTAACCCCCAGTACTTTTCAACGTCTTCATCTTTATAAATCGTATGTTCGTGCCCGGACACATTGACCTCGCGTGTATCCTCAAAACCTCCTGTGAGGCGATGGTCGAATCTATGGAGTCTATCAAGACTGCAGCAGTACATGCTGATGCAAGGGCAGAACTGGCGAATTTACTTGATAAAGCGTCAGAAGAACTGGCAGCAGGACTGGTTTTATTTTCACATGGTTTTCCAATGGTTTTATTCGTGGCCTTTTTGATCTACAGGGTTTAGGAGGAATGAGGGGGTTGTTGAAGTTTATGACAGATTTTACTGGTTCGTTTGGTTTTTGTTTGAATGTTTCGTTTAAAATCATGTACTCCTTATTTCTGTATACCTGTATACATATATATATATGGAAAGTATACTTTAATAATTGGATTCCAGACATTGTCCATTCGATCACATGATTGAAACCAACCAGTATCGCGCAATGCCAACAACTATCAGCGACCTCCATCATGCAGGTGCAACATCCCTATCCATGTTTCTCGAGTTCACACGGCTCGATTCAATTGATCATGCTCAACTTTGTCGATTGTCAGCACCAGAAAAAGCAATAAAACTCAATAATGACTCGTTAGTTTGTGATTCTGGGCTTGCTGTTTTACTGTTACTATTCTAGAAGTATTTTAGACACATCCCCAACTACCTCAAAATTCCAAAGATATACGTAAACTATCGTAAACTTCATGCATTGGTGGTTGATGTTTGGTGGTTTTGGTTGATCCCTTCAACCCCAACCCACCTCGCTGCAGGACACGTATCGAAACATGGCAGCAATGAACTTGTTCAACTTCTGGGCGACTGCGGCATTCAGGAGCATGGATAATCCTCATTTCAAATGGGATAAACAGAAGCTACTAGTAATGAATATATTCAAGAGTTTGGTGAAAACGTGCAATTGAGTTACAATTCAGGTTTGGTGCAATTCGCCGCCGCAGTTTGGGACCTTCAGCGTAGATTATGGACGTGAAGACTTGGGTAAGAGGAATGCTCCCACTGACGTTATGAAACAAGACACATGCCAACTTGCAGGAGATCAAGTTGGAAACTGCAATTAAATCAGCCTGGACTTTCGCCTATGGTGTAGCTTGGTCACAAAGATCCAGAAATGATTCTGAAATTTACCTGCCGATCCAGGAGGGTTTAAGCTGGCTGAAAATAGAGGAAACATAATAAAGATTGGGAGATCTGAGCACGTTCGCTTAGAAATCATCCTTTGGGTCTAAGAAATGCCATTGGAAAATTATAGCTTTTGTGGGATCTAACCGGGATGTGATTGACAGGAGCTTGGGACTTTACATCTCTTCATATCTCTTTCAGGTGGTGGAGGGGCCGAAGTCCAGGATTCCCGATGTACATCGGTGTATTTTATTTTGTGATATGGACGCCTCAGCAAAAAAAATAGTTTGAAATGACATATTCTTGTTTAATCTTTCTAATCTATCTTTATTTCTTGATTTTGATGAGCGAGGTGCCAAGTTCCCTATCATTAACATATCCCACGTATGATTCACTCAGTTGTAGCCGGAAGGGAGAAAAAACGATCAGAAAGTCACAAGGCACAGTGCAAATGTCTAAAGATGAGAGACCCACAAAAGCCATCAAAGTCCATTTGACTGGGAAGCCAATTATTTTTGAAATTTGTATATTTGCATCTTTTTAGGGTCCTGAATCTTTGCATTTGCCACAACACTTGCAGCCTTTGGTGCTTTTCTCTTGTGCTTTTGCAACATCCGAGGAATAGACACAGTCTGATAGGTTTCCATCTTAAATTAGTCAGGCGTTTCACCCCTCCGTTGCTATCAATCAATGGCAGGCTACCCCTTTCCGGGGGGTTGGCCAGCCCACCACCCGCCCATGCGGTGGTCCGGAAACGAGTGTCAATTGAAGACGGAGATTTGTTTCAAGATTTTTCTGGCTTGCAAACTCAAATACTGCGCAGCCGAAATGCACCAATTAGTCGACACATTTGTGGCGCGCCTCAGACTTTTGAACCTGAAAAGGCAGCTAGGTGAAGCTTTGAGGGTATGGAAATGGTAGGGTGAGGAGGGTCCTTTTACCGGCGTTCAGTATGTTTAGTGGACATAGTTGACAGTGGGAAGTAGATAAGCGGCCTTCAGCATGCCTACAATCGCTTACTCAGCTTGCCATTAGTACTAGTGAGAAACAGCTTCGCATGACTTGGGACCACATGTTTGCGGGCAATGTTTTGTGTGAGCTCGATGCACGAACAATTTAATAGACAACTGACTAGGAAAGTTCTTGTTGTCAGATGATTAAAAATTTGACACCCATTTTGTATGCTAAGAATGTATATAATATCACAAATAGATATAATACCATATACCATAGGTATTGATTTTAATTTATGTGATATCAAACCACATAGGGTAGAACTGGTGGAACCATGTTCAATCAGATTTAAAAAATATATGTTCTAATCAATTTCTAATTGAAATAGGGACTTATGAGTTTTAAGTTGGCATAAGTTGCCACCCTCTCCTGGCTTGTGTCAAGGTGAGTGGGCATGAGGCAATTCGGTGCACGTGTTGATGGAGAAGTAGGGCAACTGTCAATTGAAAAAAGTTCAGACAGGAAGGGCATGAGAGGAGTGCTGTGTTTGAAAGTGACTTCTGAACTGTTTGTGCAATGGACCAGACCAAGCCCTTTTGGGGTACCCTGGACAACTAGCGTGCAACCTGAAAACATAAGCCATCTTACCCTTCACAATGCTTTTGCGTTCCATTATATATAGTCATGGTACATAGGTGGTTGCAAACATTTTTTGCAGGGCTGTTTCCACTCGTTTGCGATACTAATTCTATGACAGACACACTCTTTGTCAGATTCTGAACGGCCATCAGGCGAGGCCAGCCCATACACTCCTAGAAACTAACATAGCATCTGAAAACAGGTCATCCCAAAAGGAATTTCATCTTCCAACCATTCATTTTCAGAGGCTATGTTAGTTTCAGGGAGGGTATATGTACTTTGTATATAATCTATACCTATGTTTACTATATATGATGGTGGCTGTTGGCATAGTCACCGACTTTTTGAGGCTCCAGAAATGCTTGTCAATGATTGGATGGATATGTCCACACCCCAAATTCAACTGAAAAGGGCAATAAATTCAATAAATATGACTTTGGTGATGTTCAGGTTTTTCCGATGAAACTCTAGTGGGTTGTTGTTCATACAACGAGGCCTGGATACCTTTGCGTGGTATAATTGCTGTAGGGACAGGTTGTTTGAGAGCTATTCTGAAGCCCTGACAAGTTATAGATATGGACATGGAATCATTAGTTCAGGGTAGGGAGTAATGCTTCCGGACTGGGACCATGATGCTTCTGGACTGGGAGGTTTCAGGAAGCATTTGTAAAAGTCTTTGTAGAAGTCTCACGCCATGTTCTTTCATGCTACTTTCTCGCTTCTTGATTCCGAAAGCCTTTGCGTATCTTGAGTCGAAATTGCATCCTGCTTTTCTCAGAGCTTAAGCGCAGAGTCTGGGAGCGAGTCCTGTTGAATTCACAAGATGAGAGACAGTGGATACAACAGAAGTTGCAGGTCGAAACTGTTGAAGCATGTGGATCCGAGAAGAAACATTAAACGTAATTAAACATCACTTTCAGCATTATGACCGGCTTCCTTTGATTTCAGAAGCCTTACTCACAGCCAACTTGAAGTTAAGCATCCTGACACGCAGGGTGAGGTGAGCAGCATAAGACGTGCAACCAACACGAAAGTCATAGAAAGATGTCCTTACCACCACCCAAACTACTCGAGATGGTGCTGCATGGATTTGTTCACTTGAGCCTCACATGTATTTCAATAGGAATGACAGAGTGATTGGAGCGAAATTTGTTGTGTAGATATCTTTTGGGTCGCTTAACTTCCATGTTTCCTCAAGAATGCACATGCATGATCAATCTTGAAGCGTGTGGAGGATTTACTGTATCTACATAAAGCAAAGACTGGTATATTTCACATACACAGACACTTCATTCACAGTGACCTGATGGCAAATGGCTTCAGCCGCTGCTTCTGCGTTGGAAGCCTAGAAATTCTTGGATCAGCTTGTTTTTCCCAAGCTGAAGTGTCCGGTGCAGTGGAATAAGATGATTTGCACAACTATTTTAATAAGGGAAAAGCAGATAAATCCTTTTTAAATCAATCATGAACTGCTGTTTAGTTGAATTTATGTCGATTTTTTTGCTTATCAAACATGTCTAGAAACACAACCACAATTTTTGTTTTTCACCCCTTCCCTTCATTGCCATTTGGCTGGCGCTTCAGCCCTGAGGTCCTGGTGTTGGCCCGGGATGCCAAAGATGGTGGTTCCTGTGGTGGCCATGTCGTGATGCAAGCTAAAACAACACTGTTGATGGTTCAGAAATCCGGCTAACCAGTTGATGTTGGTAGTTAATCCCATTATCTACAAGGTTCTATAATTTTTTTCCATCAACAGTTATTAAGAATTTGAAATCCATTTCGATTCTTTACTTTGAGCAGTTTTGAATGCAGAACCAGGCCACATTAAAATGTTGTCCTATTGAGACTGGACAATTTAAAGTTTTTCTTGACCTTTTTGACCTCACCGCCTACTGGCTACACAGCAGCATTCGACTGGCTGTTTGATTAGAAGTGGTTCACGGATCTTTCGTGACATGCTCGGAGATCATCATAATGGATTGATCATGCGCAAGTATGATGGGACCTGTCAGTACCATCACTTTCCTGCCGCCCTTCCTGGAAGCCAAGTCCTTCTTCTTTTGCCTCCATGCTGGAGAGCAGAAGGACCGTGGGGGTGGGGTGAGTACAGCAAGGCAGCCTCCAAAACGGGGGACCCTGGTGACTAAATGAATCGATGATCTCCTGAACAGTAAATTGCTAAGTATTGAAAATGGGACAGCAACCCATTGCAGTTTCACAACCTCTGTTTTTTAAGGAACTGCCCCATCCCTCAAGTTATTGTAGAGATCAGTTGAGCAAAAAGTGAGTGAAACTCTTACAGCCTTGGTTATTGGTTGGATGTGTTGATGTAGGCATTAGGTTTTCACGTATTTTTCCCGGAACCACAGCATAATATGATGTGATTGGGAACCTTCTTGGCAAAATGTATTGAAGAGGTGTAGGGGTTCAACAGTTTGCAACGGACCAAAGGTGCCATCCATCTCAAGAGTTACACGTTTCACCTGGCACGCCTTGTGCTGTGCGATGGCAGCAACTTGGATTTTAGCAGTTGAGGTGAAGAAACTGGTCGTTGAGGGACATGAAGTTGCAGATGTGTGGATTTTTATGATTTTTTTGCCTTTGAAGATGTTGGTTTGCACTGCTTCTAGCTTGGCTTCACCCATATGGATGAGGGAAGTTGAATTTTGCCTAGTTTAATTCAAAAGGATGCGATTCTATGAGTTTTTTCATACTTATCCAGATGTTGTTTACTTGCTGCTTAAGGCCAAGAAACGTTTGCAAGAGCTCTTCGAAAAATATGATGTCTCCGGCGATGGCGTGCTATCCGAAGAGGTGCGGTGCCGAAATTGTCAGCTCTGGAGCTCGCAACTGTCCCGGTGTTGATGACCGGTGATCAAGGTTGACATTGTATTGCCTGCAAGTGGCGAAACCTTCGTGTCTATTAGAATCATACAGGATCTCCGAAACGTCTTCTTGTCCCGTTTGTTTTTTCTCCCCCATTTTGAGAACATCAATCATGTTTGTGGGGGTTCAAAAGGAGATGCTCACCGTCCTCAGTCAATTGGGCATTCCCCAAGCACAGGCGGGAGATTGGGAAAAGCATCGCAAGGATTGTTTTGAATAAGTCTGGAAATCCAATCCAAATGGAATTAAATTCATGAAACCGCATATCATGTCTATATACAAAATATCGTTAATATTTTCTCATACTGATAGGAAGGAAGATTGTCAAGCTATTATCTATAATTGATATTCAAGTAGCTATACAATTTATTGATACTAATTTTTTCAGGAGCGGGAAAACAAAAGGTTCTTTTTGTATAGCACCCGGATTTTCGTAGGACATCTACACATGGTTTCGCTTTAGTCTTCCAGGTCCTTCCACTGAGGTGGTTTGCTTGTCTCCTCTATTGATGCATCTCACCTGTTACCCCGCTGTTCAGATCAGTTTGCCAGGCTGAATCTGTCTTCAAGCTGGCTGATGCCAATCAAGATGGAGTGATTCAGGCCATATTCCCAACACTGAAAATCTGATAGCTGAGGACCATCCCCATCGCAACAGAACTTCAACTTGAGTTCACTATTGATTCTGCTGATATGTGTGCCACAACAGTCCTTGGCTCATTCATGTGGACAGTCTTAAATCCAAATACCCAGATGTCATGAGGCAAGAATTGATGTAAAAACCTCAGGATGAATCATGAGCAAAAATGAATCAAATGATATCAAATGTAATCACCGCTCATACTTCAATCAAAAAACTCAAAAGAGGAGGAATGCTGTTGGATAACTTCTTGGTTCTCTTACACCTCTCAAAAGGCATGTTTTGCCCCTGCTTTTGCTTCAGTGGTGGACGCAGGTGCATGAGTTTCTTGCTTGGGTCACTGCAACTTGGTGCATGTTGTTGAAAGCCAAAGAATGGACGTGAGATGGGTAGCTCATTGAATTCTTGTTGGTGAAGGATATTTCATCTCAGCAGTTGATGATGAGTAGCCAGATTATACCTGATCTATTTTGATCCTTGGTGCTTGGGCTTGTGATTTACCGTTGTTGTGCCCTTCCCAGCTCCGGACTCAAGTCACTAGCAGTATCATGTTGATCGTCATCGTCATCGCCATTGTTAATTGTCGTCGTCATCATCGACACCACTTGCTTTGATTGATATCATTGTATATAATACTGTAGTTATATAATTACTTATTATCTTATTGATGCAAAAATGCACGGGCATGATTTGATGTCGGTTCGGTAGATTTTGCCATGCTAAGGGCCAGCAGCCGAAGTATTCTGTCAATAAGAAGCTAAGAGCTGCATTAACGGGAATTGCATCGATAGTTGAATTGTGTTTGAAACTGTTGAATCCACTTTCATTGCCAGCAACACCCTCCATGTTCACCTGACTTTAGCCATTTGGTATTTTGCTCGCGACTTGGAATAATCTTGAGTAATGTTCCATTTGAAAACCAGAAACGACAACCGGTTTACTCATGAGCAGAAGGGTTTCAACAGAGACGTGTGATAGGGCTCTAAATAGTTGTCTTTCCATTGCTTGACAGATTTGAGATTAAGCAGCGTTTGGATTGTGGTGCTGATGTTGTGGCTTTCGTCAACGCTGGTAAAAGATAAGAAGTCGTAACAAAACAAACCATAGGCTTTAGGAGTGGTTGATACTACTATGGCACGTTTTTTTTTTGAGCGTTCTTGTGATAAGTCAAAATCACAGTACCTATGGTTGCTATATTGGGCACCAAATTTATTGCTCAGCAATCTGAGCCATTCATTGGACATCGTGGATTGCTTAGACATGCCGCAGTAGTGACCAATCGATAGAAATGGTCTGAAATGGTATTGTACGTTGACCGATCTTTGTTGGGCAGTGCTGGCTATCTATACATAATCGATCATAATCGACATAGATATAGGGCTTCGTACTTGTATTGTTGCTTCCAGTAAGGAGATTTAATTTTCTTCACAGTCGTTCACCGACATCCCAATGTTGTTTCCTCTCCAATGTCCTTTGAAATCATCCCGAAGCATCCTAGGAATATGAACGACGATGGCACTGGTACCATAGACGTGGTGATCACCAACACTTCCGAGGTCTCTGGAAAGAAGTGCCTTGGGAATCCTGCAAAAAAGCATAGAATTTCTGTCGGACACTGTAAAGAAATCATGATCTAGAACTTGAAGGATGAAGAAGTGATGGGCTCCACCTGCATTTTTTCTTGCATGACTTGGATATCACCTTGATGGTTGGCTGGGTCAGAGTCGCAAATTCCCCAGAAGGAGAGAGTATAACCCCAGGCCGTGTTTTCCCTTGCGCCACCGGAAGAAACTGAACCCTTGCTGCTGGAACCAGACAATTACTAGGGGAGCTGAAGAGCTACAGAATTCCCAAGATCACTAGCCAGGCAGGTAGGCAGAGCATGCTGTTTTAAACCACACGATCCTGATGCTTTGTCAGGTTCACTTTTACCTTCAAAAAGTGCGAAAACTTGGAGTCTTTGGATGAAGGGATAAAGGGAGGAATACTACTGCTGCGCCTGGAGAGAGAGGATATGCACCCCATATTGAGGTTGGAGAAGCGAGGGAGTTGACAGAAGAAGACTTTCAAATTGATGTTTTTGTTGGTGAAGTTCAGATGATCTCGGTTTTTGTTCTTGGGTTCATAGGATAGTTGTTGAGAATGTCAGAATGACATCCATCATATCCAATTTGGAAGAGTCAGGACTCTAATCCCAACAAGAGTTCTGAGATGTTGCAAGATGTGGCAATGTTATCATGTTTTTTTTGTCAACACGGTGGTGCATGAACACTCCACTTTCATAGCAGGTTCAGGCCACAGAGAATGCCTTCACCGCGAATTTGCCAGGTACACCTGGACCTGTGTCATGATTGATGCTGTTCACTATGTGACTTTTATATATATATATTTATACCTATACACATATGCACATGCCTTGGTAGTCATGCCCCGGAGGGTATCAATCCAACTAATACACGCCCCTTTCACACAAAAAAGGGTGCAAATCCCAGGAATTTCCGGAAGGAAACCCGGCAGAGATTGTTTTGAAGCCTGGCGAGCAAATCAGCAAAACCTTATGCAATGTCGTGGGCTCCCCGTGGAGGCTGGGGGCCCAGGAGCTAAGGAGTAAGAACTTAGTGAGAGCATATCAACGGGCATTTTCTTTGCATCCAAGCAGACATAGGTGGTATGCTGAGAGAGCACTACCATCTCACCTTCAGTAATGATTTCTGGCTCTTTCTTGATTGCAAGTTGTTGAGGGCCTGGGGCCAGGTACGCATACAGTTTGAGTTACCGTTCTGAGTACCACGGCCGGCAAGATGACATTGGTGGGGAAACGGGTCTTCTCCAATTTGTGGATGTTTGGTTTTTCACCTGTCTCCAGGTGTGTTCGTGAACTCCAGGGCGTGAATTTCATGGAATGTTCCTCCTCTCATGATGACATGGCATTCTCAAGAGATGCATCCCCAATGTCTTTTTAGAGGATCCAAGGATACGGATGGTCGAATTTCTTTCTTGGCCATGGAACTAGACAATTTGCCCTCCCTGAAAGGGACGGCATACCAGGTGCGGTCTAATTGTTGAAGCATGGTTCAAAACGAGCTTCATTAAACATGTCATGTACAAACCGGTGCCAATTTATCTATGTCCGTGCGGCAGGAAATCAAATCTGGATGCACGTGGTTGCAAGCCTGTGTAGAGAGAGAGAGAGAGAGAAGCTTTTACAAATTCCGTTCTTTGACGAATTACGTGTTTGAAAATCATATTTATATCATATGATATGCGTATAAGATATTTTCGATATTTACATAAAATACTGCATGAAGTATTTCGCAAGACGAAGTGTATAAGGATGGGCGATTGAAGAGACATACTTGCCTGTCCTAGCTCCATCGTCATGCTTTCTTCTGAAGGTTCACCGGAATTGATGATGACCTGACCAACGCATTCGTCGACCCAGATTTTCCTCACGAAGAGGGCACCATTGGGCAATCCAGTGGCTAGATGCAGTACTAAACGTGAAGATTCAAAAGGTACCACTTTTGGGCATTGAGGAACAATTTGTTTTTAGATGTTTTTAGCATTTCGGCGCCAAACTGGAACGTAAAAAACACTATCACAAAAACACACAAACGCATTATGTGAGTGTTATCTTTCCATGACAGGTTGATGTTAATTGGTGCTTCTGCCATCACCCTGACTATCCCTGACTAGTTCATAGGATTTTGATCTTGAAAGATCACCATCACCGGAGATGAGTTTTTTTTCCAACCATGGCCTTTGTTCAGCTGAAGGTTCCAACTTCTCATGTGGCACTGCCGCACTTTGGGTCCGTGCCCGGATGCTGGGTGACCCTTCAGAGGCTGTGCTGTTTGATCAGGTCCGGCCGCAAGATGTGCAACAAGGAGCCCTGGCATGTCATGATTCTAATATGGATTCACTTGAAGTTTTTTCAGAAACAACATGGAGTTTGTTGTACCCAGGGACATCCAAGGCATGCATGATATGTTTAATAATGTTCCGATATTCCTTCTGAAAAATGTCTCCCTGATTCACCTGTTTGGCAGGAGGTTTAGGCGATTGCTGGCTGATGAGTGCATTGAGTTGCTTGGGGCAATATCCTCAAAAACTGATCCTGGGCGACAACATCCCACATGATGATCCTCAAAAGGGCCTCTTATTTAAGGACATCTTAGGTAAGGACCCAAAGTATTGCACCAACGAAGACCATCATGTATATTTTTTCAAACCTTCGCCAATAGAATATGTGCTATTCAGGAATTGCAATTAGTAGATTGGGATCGAAACATGCCACATCGGCAAGTTCTACAGAATTTCATGTTTGTGGAATGTTTTTTTCTATAGCGTAAATTTTAGTAAACCCAAGCATGAATTGTTGAACGAGTTTGCTGTTTCTAAAATACAATTGTTGTATAGTATACTGTATACTGCAAGTGGATATTTTGTATGTTTTTATGTCGGTTATCTCTGACTTACTCAGGAAAAGCCTTTTCACCGCCAACCAGCTCGCAGAAGATGGTAAATATGAAGTCTACCTCTACAACATGGAGAAGCTTAGTTTTTGAAGGGAGCAAGTTTCACAGTTGTCACAGTTGTGCACATTGCTGTTTGGGAACTGTTGATTCGACAGAAGTTGTACGAGGTTGGATGACCATTGGTTTGTAGATCCGATCGTCTGACTTGAAAACACTGAATTGGTTCAAGTGTTGCACCTTTTTGTTGGATTTTGGTTCAAGGATGAGGGTGACTTTGGCACACCTCCAACTTCAAAAAGTAAGATTGACATGGAGTCATTGGTTTGGCCAGGGAACCGAAGCAGGGAGATTTGAAAAGATTGTGTGATTTTTTAGACATGTGCATGCCTGTAACTTGTGATATGCTGGCATTAAGCTACCTATTTGTTGAGTCCCAAGAAGCCTCAAACATCCAACCAAGAGACCTAACACCGAGGACAAAGGAATGGGAGACAATAGTCGTCGACGAATTTGTACCTTGCAATGTGAGTTGTGGACAACCTCGACCTGCTTTTGCCAGACCATTGGGAGAAGAGATTTGGGTGCTACTGTTACTTGGAGTTTCACAGTTGTATCGGAGGCATCAATATTGAAAAAACTTGTAAATATATGTATTTTTAAGCGTGATTGTGTATCTTGTATATATGCTGTTAATATGTTCTCATTGTCACGTTTAAGCGGTGTTTGCCTGTGTTCGTCAAACAGTCTCAAGCAAAACAAGCAAGTGTAAGGCCTGTTTACAACGTGGAGTCCTTGCCCTTTACACACCATCCTGAGAACTGATTGAGAGTATCACAATGTTATGAGAATGATTGTTGGATATTTATTCATGACATTGCAAGAAGACACGCACATATCTTGGGCAACCCTCCGCCACCATCGATCACCCCTGTAGGTTGGAGAAGGCGGTGGCCAAATTCTGTGGCAGTTACGGTCTCTTGGATACCAGTGCGGTCTTTTCAGGGGTTGGAGTTTTAAAAGGCCAACGAAACAGAACAACAGCAGCGTTTTGGGGTTCCTTCATCAGATCGTTTCATGTTGATGCCCTGGATTCTCCCCCTTGATTTAAGGTGCCTTATCTGGAGGATCAGTGGCCTGGGCCTTCCAAGTGCTGACGGGCAAGACGGATCCTGTACAATATGTCGCTTGTTTGGCTTTCCATGACAAGGGTGGTGGATAGGTGTGCTTGATGGACTTGATGATGTTGGCTGTTTTTTGCTGTTTTTTCTGTTTTGAAAATTTGAGATCATTGGAAGTTACATCTTTTGAATGGTATGATGATGCCCGTGAATCCTTTGAGTTTGCCTGGATTTGTATGTGTTATTTATTATTGTCATTATGTTTATGTTTTTTTCATATGACCAAATTTCCAGCAACGAAACGCTTGCAGCCCAATTCATGGTACCGGTGATTTCAACGGGGACAGCAGCGAGAGGTTACGGAGACTTTTCGGTGAAATGATCCTCCTATTCATTGACTTTGTAACGAATGAATCTAATCACAATATAATTTGTATGAAGATTATTTGTCCACTGATTCCGAGAAAAAATGGCATGCTGCAGACCCAGCAGACTCTTTCACTGACTGCAGGGCAAGGAGGAAGATGGTCGATGGCGTCGCCGCAAGCCGTCAGATGCCGGCGGTGGAGTGACTTGGGCTGGCATGAAGCGAGACACTCATGACGTCCCATGACCTGCTAGACTACTAGACGCATAGGTGGGTCCCAATGTTGATATATGTTGATATGTGGAAGCCATGAGCATCAATCATCATCAATTATGGTAGACAGCAACATGGTAACGTGTTCAGGTAGGTGGAAGCTGCTAGTCGAGTACTACGCACATGTACCCACCAAAGTATCTATTCGAAGTGTTCACTTCAGTGATTTGGAGTACCATTACAGCACTTGATTTGGTCATTTTGAATGTCGTTCTGCAAGATCCTTGGATCATTTCCAAACTGAGCAGCGCACTTAGCCCGGATTTCGTTGGTCTACTGGACTATGCATAAAAGATTAGTTTTCTTGGTGGTATTGAACTATGCTTGCATCGGATATGTTCTCACAATGTTCATCAATGTTCTAACTCTTTTCTCATCAACATACCTCGTCTTCTTGAATACTTTATCCATGACTTCCACATCTTCATGCCTCCGTTGCCATGCTTTGCAGGCTAAGTGTCCACGAAATGTTTCCTGGTGCTGGAATTCATCTTCGCCCACCCTCTCTGTGGATGAGCTGTTTCTTGATGGGGGAGGCCTAAGTGCACGAGCACCATGTCTTTATGTCGTTTTTGGGGGTGCACAGGTACTACTAAATAAGTGCTTAGACCTCCAAGCTGGCAAATAATCCTTGGTGTTTAGAGATTGGTATTGCCTCGCACTCCTATTCCAATGATCCAAGGTTCACAGAGTTGCAGGAGCACATTGCAGATCGTCACGTGTTGGGTTGCTCCATCAATGGAGCAGGCAAAGAAAGCGCCAAAGAGAATGGATTCTCGGCCTTTCACCAGGAGTTTAAGGATGAATTGGAGCACTGGCATTGAGTTGGCCGTTCAACACTGATGTATATCAAATTTAGCTGCACATTATTGGAATGACGTATATATATTATATATATATACATATTAGCAGGAGTCAATACATCAACGATCACACATGCATTTACATAGGCTATCTTATCAGTTTAATTACAGATTGCAATAAATATGTCATTTGTTACACGTAAAATACCTGCTGGTGTTGCATTGCGTTCAAAAAGGATCAAAAAGGCATATTTACATTACGCACATCTGTGAAGTACATGCATTTGCTTTCTTGGTATGGATATGCACGTTTGATTTCATACAAATATATATATATATAATAATATATATATATATTGTATATATAAACATGTTTTTTTATACATGCATAGGACCATTCATACATATTTACATATGTATGCATGTACATGCATATCCACTTGTACTCCCACACATTTTTCAATATATGCACATAATGGTGATACGGAATGTGCACTTCTATAATCAGCATCCATTGCTCACAAAGGATGCGATATGGCCAATAATGAGCGTTTTTTTTTCCATTTTTTACAGTCTTAAACGCTCAGGCGATCTGTAAAAGGAGAGAACACTTTCATTCACTAAAAGTCATGTCGCCCTTGACTTTTGATACTCATGGCTGAAATCCTACATAGGTTACAGTTGATGACTATAACTTATACTCACATCATTATTTACCGGATTGATGCCCCTCAAGATTTCAGCCATTATCCACATAGAAGCTATATATGCATTTCAAGGGCGTTCTCCCCAGTGAAACGGTGAAATGACCTGTTTCTGCAACAGCTCCCCCTAACCTGCCTTGAGGTTTGATCACCAGCCATGTCTACTCATTGTTGCAGATTTTCTCAGAGGTGACGGAAGGGGATAAGGGTTGTTTTTTTTTCGCACGAAGCTTTAATGGAATCGAAATGTTCACACATTCTCCGGGGATCATTAAGTTGATAAAATGTGTGGGAGAAAACTCAAGTATATAATATCTTTGGGATGAATACGATGAATTCAGAATGAATCTCGAAGGACTTGGCCAAAGACTTCATTTATGGGAAGGTCCAGGTGGTCAGGTTGTGGCAAACCACCCCAAATATCAATTTCACACAGCATACTATACTATACATCGCAAATATGTCATGATAGAACATAAATGTGCTTGTTGTTTTGCATATATGTCAGTGGCCATAAGAAATCATACGTCCAATCATTCTATCCAAATCTTATTTCAAGATCTTTCAGGCTGGTGACATTTTTTGTTTCACACATTGCGGCGATAAAGGAGCTGGATGACGGGACAGCAGTGCGCCTTGTGAAATTGAGCTACTTGGCATGCATCTGGAGGTCAACAAAAATCTGTGTCAAGCATTGTTCGGCAAGGATTTGGATGGTTGTAGCCATGCCCGAATTTACAATGTTGGATCCATTTGGCACAAAAAATGATCCCGCAAAAGTGTAGATGGCAGTAAAGGTAGAGCATTTCCCCGATGCTATGCACTCCAAAGTTGAAGTGGTCAGGAAACTCACTTGAGTTTGCAGCAACGCCTTTTGCACATTTGGGACAAAAGATTGATATGTACTGCAAAAATCCACTCATGCCAATTCTGGATGGGGAAATCTTCAGTGGCAATGGCCACTAGTTGAGACCATCGCCACATGTGTTTTCCATTCTTGTTGGTGATGTGTGTTTCACATGTTCAAGACGCTTGCAGCAGCGGATTCACCATGAAGTGTAATGGCGTTTTGAAACACCAGGATATGTCCGGAATATTTAACTAGTTCAGTCAGTTCAGTCGAAAGTATTTTCAAAATAAGCTGAACTCATGGAGAGAGGAAGGCGAGAAAGAGAGACAGGGAGAGACAGAGAACTAGATGAGAGAAAAGGATAGAAATGGTGTTTATGCACATATATTTCGCACACGTAGGCATACTACATTACATACGGATTGTATCCTTATCATTCGTTTTTGCAACGTCTATCTCCTAGAATCTCCTAGATATCATCCAAATGGGATTATCAAGGGAGGGTTAAAAAAAAACATGCTGCGGTACATGATCTCAGGAAACCCCTGGGGCAACTCTGAGTGGAACGGAGATTGGAGCGACTATTCAGCAGATGGCAATGGCTCAGCCAAATGGAAAGAAAATCCACAACTTTGTGCCAAATTGGATCCTAAAAGAGGAAGCATCTTGGATTTAAAACGCAACGAAAAGAGATTTATTGTTTTTTGTGATGCCGCCTTATATAGAGCTTATTTGGAAGGGTGAATTGATGGTTTGCAACTGGCTGTTGGAGTGGAAAGGTAATGAAATGTGAATTGATTTTTTTTGAGGCCTTTCATTGCATCATGGCTTTGTTGAGGCCACTTCTCTAGAAATGGCAACCAGAAAATTCTTAGATGTGAAGATCCTGAATCACCAATATGTCAAAGTATGTTTGAATAGAATCCGTCGGTTTTGTTTTTGGTGCGGCATGCCACAGATGTCCTGGCAAATATCAGGCAATGATGGCGTTTTTTATATGTCCTTCGAAGATTGGTCTGCTTGGTGCCTTGCCTCATATTGAATTTGTTGTCACGGTGCCATGAGTTAAGCCTGAATATGACCTCACTTGTTCTGGACAAAAACCAGTCGCTAGAGTTGAGCAATGTATCAACAAAGGGTCATAAATAGCTCCCTTCTGTTTGATGAGCTGTGGTCCATTTCCAATGACAAGACAACGAGTGTATATACAATTGATTTTTGATATGGATGTTTCCAAAAATAGGGGTACCCCAAAATGGATGGTTTATAATGGAAAACCCTATTAGAATGGATGATTTGGGGGTACCACTATTTTCGGAAACATCCATATGGGGATTCTGGGATTCCTTTCCACCAGCTGCAGCTTCAACTCGCAGGTACAGCAGTGTGGTTTTGTGCCCAGTGGGCAACAAGCCAATTCCACCAGTGGAAGGCGAGGCGGATGCAAACACTGCCGACGAACTCACCGATGAAACAGTGCCTGGCTTGCAAAAAAGTAGCGGAATGTGCGTTTCAAAATCTATGGGCTTAGTTTGTGGAGGGGGTACAATGATATTAGGATAATTTAAGACTCCATAGTGGATTTGTTGGGATTTCAGAGAATATGTGTCCTAAAGCCAAGAATTTGCGTTGCTTTTGGAACAAGCTCTTGATGAATTTGTGCATTTGCATTTGGATCAATGGAGGGTGGGACAGTTGGACTGCCATTTCATGACGTCAACATCCAGTCGAATGGTTTTTCAATCTAGCAGAGGGTAGTCATGAAAGAAGCATTTTGGGGATTTGTATGGTTTGGTAGGTTCTGCTAGAAATAATGCTAGTTTCCTCACTCTTACTTTGGTTGCTTCAACTGCTGATGAGTAAGTCAGGAATGTTCAGGTCTGATCATGTCGGGAGAGATTTTCCCAAGTATGAAGTCGTCCTCGGAGGAAGTCAACCTAGTTTCCGATGTGTTTTCCATGTTTCAATTGGTTTGAAGGCATAGTTTGTATATTTCGATACATTGCTATTATAGTATTTAGATATATATTTATAGAAATTGATATTCATACATTTGAAATAGCATATCTTTACATGCGTTCTGCAACTTGCCACAACTTGTCCTTATTGGGGACTCATTCAATTTCGGATTTATGAACTCATGTCAGGTGGGTTTCATACTACTTGGCCCAAACTGAGGAGTTCGAAATGGAAATGATGCTTGCTTGATCAGCTCCGCAGCAGCTTGCCAGCACTTGGAAGGCTGATATCATTTGAGAGGTTATTTTTGTCCAAGTCGATGGTACTGTAATAATCTTGGCAAATGATCTTTTCTGTAAGGACACATCTTGGTTTGTAGTGATTCGAGTTGGCAGTATCCCAACTCAGCACAAATCAGTTCATGCAAACATCCCGGTACAACAATACTCATTTGTCACAAGCCTAACTTCGAAACTGGTTGACAAGACTTATAAGCGTGATGTCCCAAACAGTTGTTGAAAGTGCTCATTTCCATTCGATTTTGACAGCAAAGTATGCAATCTTGTGAGCCCCTCAGCTTGCCAAGGATTTGGAAATAACACCGAGGAATGGTGGGGGCAGTGCCAAAGTGAAGTGACTCTTCTCACCATAACCGCTTTAACCACCATGATTAAAAATCCTCATCCCACGTGCCACTGTAACCCTACCCTGCCATGCATCTGTTTTTTTACTTTGACACTGACTATCACATGAAGTCAATGGAAAGCGAATAGCTTCCTCACTGGACCCGCTTGATTGCTGCCAAAGACCGCCGCAAGCAGCGCACTTTGCACCTCAGCTCAACACGAGCGAATGCGAAGGCGAAAAGAGGTAATGAGGCTGTGCATTCTGTTGGGAATTGATGTTTCTGGCAACAAGCAGTGCAAAAAAGAGCAATGCGTTGTCAAATAATTGGATCCATGTATCCGTGTATCCTGCAGTTGCCTACATTTAGGATTTGTGATGTGCCCTAGGCAAATCTGATACATTTTTTTCAGAAAATGGACCCTGAATTATTGAGAACTTCGCCTTTTCTTTTTGGAAGGATCCTCAGCTATGGATTTTCAACCATTTATTTTAAGCTATCCGTGTCTTTTGGGAGGTGACGGATTAGAGGTGCTGTTCCCTAGCCTTTTGGTTTGTGGACCCATGGGTGATGTGGCCCCCTTTGCAGGACTACTATGAAGTCCTGGGTGTTGCCAAGGCTGGACGTGTTTGGGGCTTTGCGGGTTGTTTTGCATTGAACGATGGGATCCTTCAAAAGATGGGAAAATGGGATGAGGACACCACCAGGGATCGGAGAGTGGGAGAGTGATTTGGGGTCTTCTTGCAATTTTTGCAAGATGAAGTTGGATAATACTTCAAAAATGTAAGCGGGGACAAGCCTTTTGAAGAGAAACCAGGGGATATAGAAATCATGCAAATGAAGAGTCATGAGAGAACATCTTTCTCAACATGCTGTACCTGACGAGGAATTGGAACCATACAGGGGATAGAACAAATCCAATTTAAGTGCCTTTCTTCTGTCAAATCAGACTCATATGGCTTTTAAACACCGGACATATCCAGGCCGATTTTGCCGTGTCGGGTAGTCAAATTTTCGGCATCACCAGGGACCCATTTGCAAGGAATAACCACCTTCCTTAACCTTCCATTGAAGTAGTGTCACTGATTGCTGGATGGAAGGAAAGGGTTCCACCCGAGCATTTCGCTCAGTGATTTATGTGAAAAATCCCTACCCAACATCATCCATCCACTGCAATGTCACATCCAGCAGCCTTGCTTCCCAGGAGGCAACCGAGTCGGAGATCAAACGCGCTTACAAGAAGTTGGCCTTGAAGTCTCTTGGCGACCAAAAAGGGCCTCCGAGTTTTGGGGGGGAAAAATTCCCCGACCTTTTTTCGAAGGGATCGGGGTGGAAGTGTAGGTAGTAAGGGGATGGGAAAAAACATGGGAAAAAACGAGCTTTAAAGGTACTCGTTTATAAGAAAGACCCTTGTACACCCTTGTCACGTTTACGATTGTCATTGACAATCACAACTGTCAATGTACAAATGATTTTTCCATGGGCCACAGTATGGCGGATTTAGGACACACATGATATTGACAAGGACATTGAGATGTTTGAATGACAAATGTAAATACATTGTACATTATAGGGTGTATATATATATATATTATGTGTGTGTGTGTTACACTGCTATATGTATTACCATTTATATCATATTCAGATTCATATTTATCGATATTAATGCCGTTCGATTGGATCCTAAGCTCCATGCCGAAACCAAGGCAGGAGCCGAAAGCGTTTCCCAAAAAGGATCCCTGAATAGATCGAAGAGAGATTCACGACTAGTTGAAAAAATTGGCCTTTACATTTCCCAAATGACAAATGCTGCATTTTGGCAGAAAGACTTGGGAGCTTAACTTCTTCGCACCTTTTGCAGAAAGATGATTAAACTCGATGAGCAACATTCATTGATATGGACACCCTGCGCTCAACCATGCTCCTAAAAAGTGTCAAAAGTCCTGATGAACAGAAACTCTTTGGGCAGCAACCTACTTGTAACGGGTTTCCCGTGTGTGTCATAACCAACTACCGTAGTTAACTAGTTCTGACTTCCAGCAGTACAATTTAAGATTCCTAGTATGTCCTATGTCCCTGCAACATGACCAGATGCCACTAGCCAACACATAGGGTTGGTTCATTGAGGTGGCATCCGGATAAAAATCCAGATGAACCGGAACTAGCGCAGAGAATCTTTGGCTGAACAGTTCACCACTGGGGGGTTGGCGGTGATTTGACCGATTGATCGTGCCATCCTGAGTCGTATCCTGAAATGGTTTAGGATTGGTGAGGAGCCCCCATAGTTCTCCCAAAAACATCCCTAATTCAGGTGAATTTCTACGATTTCGTGTTCGGCGTTCATTTGATGACAAGGATAACCAGGATACTCATAACATCCGACATCATGCGACCATGTGACTTTACCGATGGATTGACGATATATATATATATACACACAATATATACGATAGAATATTTCATCATAATATAAGTGTTTTTATTCAATTTAGTGATTTGATTGTGTGTCTTTTTCAGAAGGAGATTGAGGATTAAGATCAGTGAATTTCAATCCTTTTCGCTTCTCCCTTTGATTCCTTTGTTTTTTCCTGTTAGGATGTCGTTCGATTTGTATAGAGTGGAAATTGATCGGAGGCGAAGAGTTCCCTTTAAACTCGTTTGGGGGAGCGGTCCGAACTATGTAATCTTTGGTTCTTGTTGGGCTTCGGTATCCATTTGCGAGACTTGTTGGGTTCTATCCCTAGTCTTCCAAATACCTCCTGAAAAGGTGTTGTTTTGGGGTATGTTTTTGGGGTCCAAATACCGCCCTTTCTGCGGGAATCCTTCCCAACCTGGAAACTTGATTTTTCCACCAGCTGCAACCGATTCGGCACAGGAAAGTTTATTGCCAACATCTCAGCACGCCTCAAGGGTGGGCATGGCATGCAACCATGTCAATCAGCTGTATAATTTCTTGGCTTATGAATATACTGTGAATAAATGATAGGATTGATAGGAGCTTCCCACATGACAGGCTCATGACAGGCCCATGAATCGTCCATCTCATATGATGTTCGTTTTCTCAGCCTCGTTTTTGATGTGCTGAGGCTGTGCAGCAGGCATACGAGGCTGCTCTTGAAGCTGTGGGGAACAGCTGAACATCAAGCAGACACAGAGTCCTAGAGCACTGAGATGAATGAGATGGATGATGATGAGTCTTGAGACCCCAAAGAAACAGTGAAACACAGTGAAACATGGCCAAAATGCTGCGGCAGTTGCGCTTGTCAGAAGGATCTAGGTGACCCACTGATTGATAGTTCCAAACGAATAAATCTAAACGAAAATATCAAGCCACCAGCGCCTAAACTTAGGAAAAAATCATCTCACATGCAACCAGAATCTTGGTGTGTTGGGAGGTCTTGGGAGATGGGGAGAAGCGTCGTCGCTACGACAACCAGAAGGCGAGCAAAGTCAAAACCCAGGAGTTGATTTCGCCTTTAATGCCGACACTTGGGATGAGTGGCATCCATATGAACATGTGTTCCAGGTTTTGATGTTTGAGATCATCCAATGTGAAGGGTCAATGATGATATACACGTGTTTGAGGTTTCACATTGTGTGTGGTATTAAGCAGACAGCTAGGCAGCCTGTAGGCCCCCCAACCTGTGTCGAACAGATAAGCAGTCCTTCGCAGCTCACACAGCAACCCTATAACGATTCCGTTTGGTAGTTTAACATAGTTACATATAGTCAGTTTAAGCAGGCAATTGAACTAATAAACTAATTAGACATCAACCTTTCAGGAGGAAGCCATACCTATAAGCGTTTAAGTTATGTGCCAGCAACACGCTATTTTTCCCACCGAGTACAGTGCTAATAAGACTTAGATAGAGGGTTTGAAGATGAAGTATCCCTTTCGGTGTTCCTTGACACTGGCGGTGACATCCTGGCTTTTGCCTTTTCATCGGAGCATTTGTCGGTGTAGGATTGTTGTTCAACGCATGTGCGCATTTTTTTTTGTTACTGTGTGCCGTTTTTTTGGAAGTCTTTTGGTAACTTTAAGTACGAAAGTCGGACTATTTAGCGGGATTACTTCGGGATGTGTAGATCCAACAGGACTGGATGATCCAGCTAGAAAACCTACTGTAATATGGCTGGTTCCTGCAGATTGGGAGTCATTTGATGAGGCCTTCTTTTCGGAGGAATCCGGTGAGGAGTCGGGCGCCCAAACAGGGAAGTGAAGGACATGGAGATGAAAGTTGAAGGGATAGGAAAGATGGCCGCCCTTGTTTGTAAAAGAGTGTCCCAAAACGCCTTTCAAAACCAACTTAATTTGGGAATGAAGTTTAAAGATATCCCGATATCCCTATTATTTTTGGTGATCAATGATAGTTGATCATTCAGGAGACTCACCAACTCCCATCCAAAGAAAAACGGCAAATCCTAGGTGGGACGGTGCTGACAGCGGCTTCCAACCGCCGGGGCAACCGGTTCGATCTCAAGATTTGGATTTGGGATACGTTTGGTCAACTTCCAATGAATTCGTTAGAAGTATAGAAAATACTTTTGAATGTGTGCATTCTTTTGCAGTAAAACTAGCAGTGATTCACTTGCACCCGTTTCTTTTAGCAAAATACTAATTTTGATGTACATGGATATGTTTTAATTTTGTTTTGCAACAGTTTCACTGTGTGAGCCTACCCTCATGGTGCATCATGATGCCAGGTTACTCATTGGAGCCAACTAGACGAGATCATGGATTTGGATGAGTTGGGCCCCAGGGAATCTCATGGCTTCTTTTTGCTTAGCAAGATGAACATGTGAGCAAAACCCTGGTTGGTTGGGTTTGGGGATTGTACTACCCAGTTATAGAGGGATTCATTACAAGGATTCCTATTAAACATTAGCCAACCAGATGGAATGTCACACGGGTTTTGAACGGTGCTGACATGATGTATAATTAAATGCAACTGCTTTTTTGTTGAACTCCAAGAGTTTATTCTTACAAAAGTTGGGATCTATCTTGGATGCATTTTGGTTTATGCGTGTTTCCAACCCTGTTGGCATTGTTTGGACTAGCAGCCTAGCAACTGGCAGGGATCGGAAACACGTAAAAAGAGGCACCAATGGCACAAATGATAAAGCCAAAGCAACTGAAAGTATATGTGGCCGAAGTGTTTTATCCACAGTTTGTTGGTCATGAGATGGTGCTATTTCAGCACAGGGGAACAAACTCAATGACTCCACGGGGTCCTTTGCTTTTTATAGTACATGTTTTCCCTCAATGTTCAAGTCTAACAGTCTAACCCCTTGCTTGGAGGATCATACCATTTCGCGATTTACTGAAGGTGTGTTGCTGCTTTTGCGGCCCCTTCAAGAAAAGCTGTCCCCGCTCTCCAATTTTCCCACATTTGTGCATTTTGTTGAGGCCATGCGTCATTCATGTTTATTCGGATCAGTCCAGCGCCCAACAAACGGGGCCAGATGGATCCGGATGTCAGCCGAAGGACCGGTCATCATGCCACTTTGGTAAGAAATGTTTTATATTGCTTTACCTATTGATGGGCAGTGATCGGTGATACTCTTCTATGGATAATTTGCGCTTATTTGTGGGGACTTTGAGGTTTTTAACAGTCCTGCACCTCAACGGAAAAAGGTCCAGCTCCACAACCATCTTGGGGCAGATGAAGCAATACAATTGAGCTATCCTTCATAGACTTAGGCTAGTTTGAAAAGATGTACAAAGATGTATGGCATTCGGTATTCTAGTGTATTCTAGCTACTCCAGGTTGATTTGTTTTACTACGTACAGTATGTCTTGATTACCTGACCCGGTATGACCAAGGCGACATTACTTCGGGCAATGGATGTTCGAAGTGGCTCAGGAGGATGGGACGCCACTCTTTTGGGGTTGACTGCAGTCAAAAACATGTGAAGGGCACGGGCACGCCCTTTGTCTAAAGATATTTGAAATGAAGGTGCATGTTTGCAGTCCATGGGTGCTATCAGAAGCGCTTTCCTTTACTTCCCAAAGTCCCAAATGCTGCAAGAACTCCAGGTGAAACTGGCTCATTTGAATGTTTTCACGGCAGATGAGGTGATGGAATTGGATGGAGGGTTCGACCAGGCATTTCGAGGTTGAAGAAGAGTCCAAATACATCTAAATACGATATATATATATATACATGTATAAACGGTATTTGTTTGTCCTCGTGACATTGTGGGTGGAACTAAAAAATCATGAAAGACTATAATATTACTAAACTTGTAACTCTGACAGTGAGAATTTCAGAGCCACAACAGTACTATTCATGGACTCTTGAAACAAAGAGTTGATTGGAAGGTTGCAGAACTTTACAGTACTTTCAAGTGGTGTCATTTTCGGGAAATGTTCCGAACAACCAACCACCGGCGCTGCTGCTCAAAGTAGTTAGTTCGCTTTTCATATCAAGGGATCCAGCCTGGATTTGCTGGCTGGAAATTTTCAGTGGATTTTTTGCTGGCGCCCTCTTCCAACCGCCAAAAATATGAATCCCGGTACGGCCATGGTGGTGATCACCGGATGTTGTTTCGGAGCCTTCGTTCGGGCAGCCACCGGATTTGGTGGATCTTTGTTGTTTCCTGGAAGCAAAAAGGGAGGGCTTGGAGGTTGTGGGGGTGGGCAGTGAAGCCAATGGGTGATCTACAAGGAGTCGCGCGTTGTTAGGCTGTCGGTCAGAAGGCAAAACAAGAGGTAATTGAGAAGAGTCACAGTCCTACAGTTGATCGATAATCAAGCTTGCGCAACTGCATCATGAAACATAGCCATTACCATTTGCCAACAACATCCTTAATTTGTATGCATCTCTTGGTTCAAATTGTGTTTTCTTTTGTTTCTGAGCAGGTTCTTTGAAATCCTCCGTTTGGATTGTGCCCAAAAAATGTGCTTGCATTCGTGCAGACGTCGTCCATGTAGACAATCCTCTTTGTTTGATTTCTTTCTTGTTTTGGCTGATGTTCACTCAAAGCATTGAAATAGTGGTTTGCACGTGTCCATGGGCATCTTGTCCAACATATGTTGGAGCTAAGATTTGTTTTGGTCTACAGCTTCTGCGGCCAGTTCCAAGTTGCTCCAGGCTTAGACTCTGCGTCTCTCAGCTGCCATGGCTTTTGTGTCCAGATAACAAACTTTCCAACTAGACATCATCACCATTAGCCAAAACTTGCAAACTGCCGTTGCTTTCATGCTTTTGGATGTCAAACAAATATGATTGTTTTTGCACCATCTTGGATGGTCTTGAATGGAAACGCTTCAACACTCTATTCCTTGACGTTATTTTTTGGGAAAAATATGTGATGTTCTACCATTTGCTATCTTCTTCAGGTTGGGAAGTATAAAAACCAACAACAGTTGTGTGTTTTTCCATTTAAAGCAAATTGAAAGCCGTCATAGTTTTCGGAGGGTATGTCCAACATACTCTTCAGTCAGCTTAGGACATCATCATATCTCGATAGATGCAACTAGTAACTAGTCATACATTGGCCAAAATTTGCTTCAGTGATTCTGATCTACCCAGGTTGCTCATGGTTCTTCTAGGCACCGTCTTCGAATTGACCTGTTCACCCATGCTTTTTGCAGCCGTTGGCAGGTCCAACTGGAAGGGGGGATCATGTGGTGTTGCTTGTTTTGAGCGAATCAAGCACGAAATATTTCCAATGTTTCTAAGCTGTACATTTTGCGGTTCAGTTTGGAGAATCTTGTTTCATTTAGTGGAAGCGAGTGAGAAGTGATACAGTATGTGATTCTTTTGGAGTCCTACCTTGAAGTTGATACCATGCTCCTCCCTGGTGATAGCACCCATCAGGCAAGCCTTGAAGTTCTGGCGAAGTCTAGCACTGCTATTCATCGGATGTCTCCAAGCATCAAGCAGCGATAGGTTAAGCACATGGGAGTTGTGGGTGAGGGGCACTCCATTTCTCATGGTGGGTTTGCCAGAATGTAAGTTCCCGAGTTCCATGGACTTCTAGTTGCCAACAGTAAATTCAAGTCGTTTTTCATCGTTTTATGGGGAGTGCACAGCCCTTGTCAAAGGAGTGTGCCCAGGGCCCTCAAAACTGGTTCTAGGTTTTCCATGCCAATTTATGTTTGCTTCATCTCATGTTTGTGTAGGCGTTGCCTTTCAGCGAGGAAGGCAGACTTGTGAGTGCATGTGTATGATAAAGTGAATTAAAGTGATAAAATATGATACAGTAGTGCAACGGACAAAACAAGTAGTCGCAGAATACAAGAAATTCAGAACATCTATATATAGATGTGTGCAGGTATATACTGAATATATTTACAATAAAACATATATAACAACATGATTTAGCATAACTATGTATAATACTATGCAATTTATTTCTATGTTTCATTATTTCTTGGATTTTAATCCATATGTTTACATATATATTTATATTTATATATAATATTTATGTATGTATATGTATATTGGATCGGAAGCGGGGAGCATCCGTTCTACCAGCTTCAAGTTGAGTTGTTTTCACCCAGGTCTACCAGGAATGTACCTGGGATTCTACTTGTTGATGCAGAGCACTGAACCTCGGGTTGGAACCTCTGAGGTTTGAATGATTCGTTGCAGGATATTGGAGAATATTGGAGATTTATGTTGGGATAGAGTCATTAATAGGAATTCTGTATGTTTGGGTATGTTTGGTTGGTTTCGTGTGATATTTGTTTGGGAGGTACATGGCCTTCAACTTTTTTTGTTGGAAGTGTGTAGCTAGATACCTGGCTAGATAAAAAACATCATCAATATGCCAGATCTATATAGGTTGTTCTTCTTTCATAGTTGTTTGGTTGTCAAAATGCCCATTCTTTCCATTCCATTCACGTGTCATGTGTGTCATTTGCATGTTTTTTTGCACTTGATGTTTGATCTAGATTACCAGATAGTGGTTAGAGTCATGCTGAGGGGGCTTGGGGTATAGATTTCCCAGCGAATTCAACCAGAATCTCCGAAACTTGCCATCCAACCTGTCGAAAACCAAGGAGAATTCTGAGATCCTGGAAATCACGAAGACAGCCCTCAACGTCATTTTTTACATTGTCCCTTTGCGTAAGTTAAGGGTGTGGATGATGTGAAATTATATCATGATGTTAGGTGAGGTCACCGTACCCGCGTGGAAAGGATCTGTCATTACATGTCTCCAGTTTGGTAACTGCTTTGTGTCATAGATTGGGCCAACTTCAAGTTTCTCTGACATATCTCGTTTGTCCCTTGGCAAGATGATGTAAATGAATAGAAGCTGAAATATTTGCCACATTGCGAATGTGTTTCCAATGTTTGACAGGTTGCTATATACCGGCTGACCATTGAAATGAGCGTCAAAGGAGAGATCCAGGACAATTTGGCACCTTGTGGTAGTCGCTCTCCAGTTTAGGGGGACCACGGTTCTCATGTCCCCCAAACTTTTCGCAATCTCAGGATTAACAGTGGGAAAACGTGTTCCCGAACATGTCTGAATGCTTGAGAAAATTGTGGCATATATTATATTGGCATCCATTTTTTGCTGGAAATCGTTTTTGTATTATGTAGTCATATTACCATGTATGAATATATTATATATATTTATATATATTTATATACGTATATATATATATATATTCATATTTACACATAATTATCTACATTAAATATTTGTACATGTATTTTTACACATACATATTTTCTAACAGATGCATTTTGCTTCCATTTGCTGTACCTGTGGTGCTGGGAGCAAGTTTCGCTGAAACATCTTGAGGATTCTTGTAAGAACATGTTGCAATGGATACCTCACTTCATAGCGGTACTAAGGTCCACCTATATCAACACTAGAATTCACCCCCACTGATGCCTCCATGTTATCAATATAAACAAGCACAACAACTCACAGTATGCGCAGTATGTCTCCACTTTTCAAGCTTCCACAATCTGCTACTCCCTCACAACCCTCCAAACAACTCCATCTTCTGACAGCTGCACGTCAGCTTCCCAAACGTAGGAAGCAGCTCATCGAGATGATCGCTACCTCTGTCGCCACATGGCCTGCGAATTTTTGCTGCTGGGTTTTGGCGCTGGCTTCTTGAATGGATTGCTGGGTCTACCAGGCCCTTTGCATCTCGCCAAAGGAAGAACATGTTGGGTTGAGCTTTTGATATGGGTGATGGTCGTCGTCCTCCACCATTTGAGGGCGGTATTGAATCTGATATTCAAGTTTGTACATGGCAGCTGGTGCAGGGTTTAAGCCATCAACCGCATGGGTGATGAATGGTGATGGGTTATGAAGGGCATAGAGGTTGGCTAAGGAAGAAGTGTGGTTTGATGTAAAGGTGATGGAGGACGGTGTGATGATGAGTTGAAATAGCTCCAGCCTTGTACCAATTCAGCTGAATGCCGCCGTTGAGCGGGTGATTTTCCCGTTTGCTATTAAATTTGGAGATCGGTAGTGCAAGATGTCGGTACGGTGAACCTGCCAATCAATGCGGTGGGCTTGCGGCTTCCTTAGTAGTAAATGTGGGAAATATCATGGGAAACCAAAATCGAAAATTTATCTTCATTTCGGTTGGATTATGGAGAAGCTGCTAGGAGAAAAACATCATCAACAAAAATCCATGTATCCAAATGTGAGGTGATTCAACTGATTCGAAAGGAATCCAATCTTGTCCTCCCAAGCGTATTTTTTGGACTTGCAAAGTCACCGTGGCCCCCAATGGTTTTTTGTCACTGGAGTGTGGTAATTTGTTGAATTTTTCGGACGATTCTGCCTTTGGGGCTTTGGGATGAGACGTTTATGATAGTGATATGAGCTACCAGTCAAGATAAGCAAAGACCAATTTAGTATGGAGTCGAAAGTGTTTCCGTACATGGACGAAACAATTGAAAACGATAGGCACCCCCACAAAAAAACGACAACTTGAAAGTGCATGACAAGCTAACAAGTGGTGATTGTGCATGACCAGATTCTATATGACCAGACTGCTTTTGCGTTTGTCAGCACTTGGGAAGTTGAAACAAATTTATCCCAAAACAACAATCACGAAAACTCAATGATATAACCTACTTGTCCAAAAAGATGTCCTCGGCCAGAAAGACGTCCACATGCTGTCATCAGAGCAATGAAAGTCAAGGCGATGGCACAGCGATGTTAGCTTCTTTGACGATTCTTTGTAAAATCGCTTTCCCCTCCATACCAAATGCCAGGGATCACTAATCATATAATAGGTTTTTAACCACGCCTCATATATTGAGGGTCTTGTTTGTGTTTGTTCACCCTCAGGATGATGGTCTATTTTGCTTCCGTTTTGAGTGCTGGACGTATCAATGCAAAGACCTGTTTTGTTCTTAGCCAAAGCTTCTTTCTTGCCACTTGGATTTCCATATGGTTCAAATTCCCTGTGGCTTGCTGAGGGAGGCGTGTTTTGCTTGTGGGTGTATGATTACACCATGACATTCATAGTGAGTTTTGAAGAAATGGTAAACCATGATTGCTTCAGGGTTTTTGGTCAATGGGTTTTAGGGGTTTTTGCGTTCGGTTGGTGGAGTACTGTAGTTTAACTTTCACGGATTTATTTGCAGACCCGCAGGCTATAACTTTGAACGTGTAGGTAAATGTTTGTGGTAGAAGTTGATTCACCTAACAAACGGACTCAGAATGGGACTCAAGACTTTTCCAAATGCTCCCGAGTCTGAGAAATCAGAACTGACTTGGGGTTCAAAACATGAAGATCATGAAGCTTTGCACGGACCCGTGACTGTCATAATCGTTATGTTTCCTGTATTTCAATGTATTTCAACCTTGACATGTCCCACTTTACTCGGTGTATGAAAGCAAGGTCCAAAGGAACATGAACGACTGGAAGATTAACCTTTAAATCAAAGCCAATCGAGGTAACCGCACTTATACGCCTGTCATCTTTTACCTCTGCCGAAACACAGGAGGGCCATCAGTGACGGAAGAATGCCTCACTAGTTGATTTTCGATTGATCTAGTGGAAGTCCAATGAAATGAAGAGCAGTTCTGAAAGTGTGATGTGAAAAATTTAAAGATGCCGTTTCTATATCAAGTTCTTCCCATGAAGATGACGAGAACACAATACTATTTGTCATATCCCCAAGGATTTGTTTACCTTGCAGGAGATATGGGTTGAGCACTGGAAGTTGGCTGCCATCATTCCCATTCCATCAATGCTGGCTCTATGGGCTGGCTGGAGGGAAGGCAAACGTTTCAACACCAAGGTGCCGGACGGAGCGGAGCAGAGCTCCGTTCTTTTGGGATTGGTACTTTTGGATGCTCCGGTGACTGTGATTTTTTGTTCTGTTTGCTGGAGCAAACAAGACAAAGAAACAGATGAGTTATACGTATTTGTTTATAATGATATATTTTTTTTTATCTACACAGGAATTATTATTACAACAGCATTTGAGCATTCGAACAGTGTGATTTAGACGTCACACTACACTGTTGCCCGTTTGAAAGCATTTCCATTTCAAGATGTTTCCAGGGACTTGAACTACCATGATCATACCCCGCAATTTGTTCTTTCTGGAAGCAACATTTTCAGGCGTTGCTGCGCAGTGTCTTGGTGCTGTTGTTGGTGTCATCCCTGATGGGTTCCTCGGCAATGTGAAGGTGGAGCTATCTGAAATGTGCCAAGGTAAGATTTCTGGTGTGAAATCACATATACATGTCGATTCTATAGGTTAGATGAAATGCGTGGCATTTTTTTCGGTAAAATATGGTCAAATATGCATTGAAATGATTGAAATTGAGATGGAATTAGAAGATTGCAGCCTGTCACATGTCAGGAAACTCTCACGTGAGCAGACGACCCATTAAAGGGTAAGAGGTGGCACATAGATAACGAGGTCGTCGGCCCACTAAAATGAATACCTCTCTGAATTGACATGCACGTTTCTGGGAATGAAACCCCGCGAAATGAGATGGTTTTGCATCCGAACGGAATCAAGAACAAGTTGACTTGGATGGTTGGACTTTTGGTTATGGAAGGACAGTGAGACCCTTGCCAACAGGCAAAAGACGTAGCTCACACAGTGAATGTGGCTCACACAATTGCTGTGTTTGGGAATTGTCTTCAAACATTTGTTTTTTACACTAGCAGGGAGTTGCACATAATTTTTCATTGAGAATTTGATTGGGTTCTTCATCATTTTATCCACTTTAATTGTTGGATGGATAAGATGATAAGCATCTTCTGTTAGCATCATTTCTTCCCTGAAAATGAGTCGGATCTCAAGGTTCCATCCGGATCTCACAATTTCGGATCCCTGTGTCAAATCAGGTCTTGGACTTTTGGAAGCCACTGTCATCAGTATCATTGCCTTGTCTGTAATCCTGGTGCGGTGGGAAAAGGTGGTGACACGCTTGGTGGCTCTGAAGTTATAGGGGTGTTAATATGAAAAATAAAGAAATATCTGAAATTCCATGCAGTTCCGACTTGTTCAGTATGTGATGGGCTTGCTTGTTTCATATGATTGGTGCTTCCAAAGAGTGCGTTTGGAATTTTATTCTTCCAATCTCTACAAAAGAGTGTATATAAAACCTTTGAAGTTCATTACGCTTAAACTGTTCATTTAGGCCTTTATTAGCATAGGATCTATAGGCCAATTTGTAGAAAACAGCCCATGCCACCAAATCCTTCCTTCGATGCAGGTGTGGCTTCCACTGCTATTGATACGCCAGATCTTTGCACCAATGAAACTAGAGGGTCCCACCAAGCCTGCTACGCTGGAAAAGGTGGATGATGAGGAAGGTGGGGGGGGTGGTTCCATCCCAACTGACAGATGTTTCAGGTCCAGCTCTGAAGTTGGTAGGTTTTTTTCGGGGGCTCCAAGTTGGATTTTGTAAATCTTCATGTCTTTGAGGATCATTTTGTCATTCTTTGTTTGTTAAAAGTGAGCTCCATCTGCAGTATGCTTGGGGTTGAAGCTGTGCAATGTGCCGGGGGGGTGTCCAAATTGACCCAATTCCGAATGTTGAAGTGACGGTGGGTCCAACATGGACAGGAACCATCATGCATCAGAATGTAAAGTATTTGTGTGAAACGCGGCAATTTCTCATGTTGCTGCCACGCTTTCTCACACTATAGCATGGAGAAGCCTAATCAACCATCGGTGGCCACTAATAACATTGTGCATCGCAATATGTACCGATGTAATCCGATGTATACTCGATACTGCATGTTTTTCAGTATCAATTGCATATTTCTTGACATGTTCATTTACCTGCAGTATTTATGATGTGTTTGTGCGCATTTTTACCCGACTACATGTCAATGTGTATATTATATATATATATATACATGTGTGTCTGTGTGTAGGTGACATGTGCGTTCATCTGTGCATGTGCATATTTGCTTCGTTGAAATACACCGAGTGTCACTGTTAGACAACCTGTTGCTGGTCGATCGTTTGAAGGCATCGATAACAACACCGATGAAGGCATCGACAACAACACTGCTGATTCGCCATCTGAGCCTGTGAAGGGCGACAACGCTGTGTGATGCCTCTCATTTTCCACCAAGTGGCAATGGTATAGCTACCTTGGTTCCAGCCATCAAGATTTACTTGGCCTAAAGATATCTAAAGTGTAGTGCCTGTAGCTGTAGCACGGCTACCTGGCTACCTTGTTTGGGCAGTTTTTGCTGCATTCAGTAGGGACGATGCATGTGTTCTGAAAAGAGAACTTGAAGTTTAGGTAGTATCACGGATACCGAAGCAGGTCTTTTTTTCAAATAGAGGTTCACAATTATCCACAATACCGCACGCTCAAGTAGTAGAAATCGCACAAGGATGCACAAGGTGAGTACAGTAGATACATATATATATATTATATATATATATTCCCTGGACCAGTACATGCAAGAAGGAACCACTAAAGTCAAAAGATTGAAACTTGACTTTCCACGATGCCGATGAGGTGGTCCATCCATTTCCGTCCCTACCGTTGTGCGGATGATCCCAAGTCCGTCCTAAGGACTTCTTTGGACTTCCCTATAATTGGACACTGATCCGATAAATGGCTGGTGATTTCTGAACTGTTTTCATATGGGTTTTTCTTAGGGGTTTGATTTTGGAACTTTACCTTGGAGGCCTTAGAATAAAAAAAATGTTTGATGCAAAAATGAGTTGTTTTCCGGGTTTGTGGGTGGGATGATTTCGGATTTACCTGTTGTTTTCCTGTTTGAAAGTGTTTCTCCTATGCTGTCGTGTTCTTTATGATGGCAGCTGACACTTCCAGAGCAATAATCTTGCAAACAAATGACTTGATCAATAAAAAACCTGGCTTTGAAAGTGGAAGGCAGCAGCAACTGATGAGACTTCCAAAAATGAAAATCAGCTTTGAGAGGCTTGGGCGATGTGGTTCCTACAAACTGATCTCCAAATGGTGTTGGAAATCCTCTGCCAACGTAGTGCTAGGTGTTTTGCCCTGTGTGCTTGGGTTCCATGGGGGTTCTCATCCACATGGAATCGCTTTTGAGTTTTTATTTGATCCAAAAAGATCTGAGGGCATGCTGAGCTGTGCTGGTGAAGACAATCGGGATCTACCCCTCCCAAGCAATGGCCAAACCCTTCCAGACTAAGGCTAGCAGTTATGGTTACCTTTTGATTCCATATCTTTGTATCCTTTTTTGGGATATCAAAATTATGGCGATGAATGATGGGTGCTCCAGATTGTCGGAAATCATGGTGTCACTTGCCATTGGATTTCAACAAGGGTATACAAATAGCTTCACATGATATCAACATGTCCTTAATGAGATGGCAAGTGGAGTTGGCGGATGTAGCCCCCTTTATTTTGACCAAACTTAGGAAGATATGTTCAGCATATTTATGAATATTTGTAGTATATAGTGTATAGATATATATACATGTATTTTAGTTTGTAGATTAGATAGTACATATTTTGAAATATTTTGTATACAATATTTGCTATAATCATACCACTTATGTTATTTCATATTTAACAAGTTGGTTATGCATACATACGACCTTGTCTCAGTTTGGATGAGATTTGATATGCCCAGCTAATTTTTATTGTATCAAAAAATCCGATGCCACACTTGGTCATGAATGATTTTTAACAGGTGGTGTTGGTTGTTTTGAATGCGCGCCTTGAATCCATGTCAACTTGAGTAACTTGAAGTTCGCAGAGAAAAGTTGATTCAAATTGTGACAGCAATGATGACATGGGACAGAAATTTTGGTTGATTTGTGATGTTTCAGCGTGGTTTCCTACAGTTGATGGACCAGGAAGAAATCTTGCACCACCTGGGATTTAAAAAAAACTGACTGTATATAATGGGATAAACAACCAACCTCAACTGGTTAGCCGGATTTCTTCCAACACCAGCTACGAAAAACCTTGCGGCCGTGCAGATCCTGCTGCAAAAGCTCGGTGTACGGAGATATCCAATGTTCATCATCACGCCTGGTGGAGGTTTCGTTTGGGTAGGGAACCGGGGAAGGGGGGCCAAAGTCACAACAAACTTGGGATGATGAGATTGAGATATTTGCAGCGTTGCGGATTTGAGAGGAATTCCATATTAAATCCAAGTTTCATGCCTTGAATTTTTCCGGGGTGCATCAGTGCTGAAATTGCTCGTTTAAACTCGATGAAAAAAATGGCTTGAAAATTCAGAAGCTGAATGTCTCGCAAACCGTGGCCTTTTTGCAATTGATTTTCCCAAAAGGCCGAGCAGCTCAAGTTTACTTTCCGCATGGATTCGAAACTTGGCGTTCGAAGCAGTGGGTGAGAAGCTGGAAACGGAACCTTGCGTTTTAAGCAAAGGGCTGTTTCCATATGAATGAACTGGTGATAATGAAATTTGAAGTTTGACTTATTTTGGGCATCTATAGAATCTATTCATCCAAGTGGATCCCATCCCGAAATGTACCACCTTGGGATGGGGAGCAAGCTTCTTCCATTAGGATAATCCATGCTGGCCAATATTGATGAAGGATATTGGGCTAGTCACCTGTGATGGTTATAATGCCCTACATATGCCCTAGGAGAACCATCAATCCATGTGGTGCAGCATCAATGGGTTCCAGCCATCAACAGCTCAGGACTTCTTCCACTTCAGTGATTCTGTTCGACAGGTGTGGCTGCATCTTTGGTGAAAAAAAAAACATTTTGGAGATTTTGGAGCATGTCCAATCATGCCGGCACAATGATTGGTTTGTTCATTTTAAGCCATGAGACTCATCTCAACACTATAGGCTTCAAACCCCATGCCCTGCTAGTGAACTGTGTCCTGCTACACACACACATTCACACGCTCTTGACTGAAGAAACTGTATAATGCTACTGGCTCAATGCTAGTTCTCACGACTTACGCTTCCCTCTTAGCTAACTTCCCTCGATTCTCTCGGAGAACGTCCATATTCATTCGCAATGGCTACAGAAGCTCCCCAAACCCATCCTGTCTGGTGCGTTCTTTATGGCATTGGCATCATTGGTTTCTTAGTCCTCTATGGGATTTTCCAAGAAGGAATCATGACGGTGCCCTATGATGGAACTCGCTTCACTTTTTCAGTTTTCCTGGTGCTTTGCAACCGTTTGGCGGCAGTCATCTTTGCAGTGATCATGATCAAAGTGAAAGGAGAGGCAACGACAAATCAGGCTCCTTTGTGGAAATACTTGATTGTCTCCTTGTCCAACGTCTATGCCAGTAGTTGCCAGTATGAAGCTCTGAAGTATGTGTCCTTTGCAGTTCAGATGCTAGGAAAGAGTTTCAAGATGATGCCAGTGATGATTTGGGGCATTATCATTTCTGGAAAGTCCTACAGCATGCGTGACTGGGGCGTGGCATTCGTTGTTACCCTTGGGTGCACTGAATTCCTGATGACAGGACCCACGGCATCCAAAATAGATTCAGGGAGCAGTTTCAAGGGCTTTATGCTCCTGGGAGGCTTTTTGGCGTTGGACGGATTGACTTCCACATTCCAAGAGAAGTTGTTCAAGGAACATCAAACGACAAAGTACAACCAGATGATGTACATCAACTTGTTGTCCGCCACTCTATCTTCATTGACCTTGTTTGCTACTGGTGACTTTATCCCCGCGCTCAACTTTGGCATTGAACACCCAAAATTCTTGGTAGACTCTGCCTTGCTTAGTGGTTCTGCTGTCGCGAGCCAGTGGTGTATCTACTCACAAGTCAAGGAGTTTGGAGCTTTGGTGTTTGCTGCCACCATGAATGTCCGTCAAGTGGTTTCAATTTTGGTGTCTTACATGAAGTACCACAATCCTGTGACTGGACTTCAAATCCTGGGTTTGATGGCTATTTTTGCAGCCTTGTTCTTCAAGTCATTTGCGTCTATGTTGGAAAGCAAAGATCCCGAGAAGAAACCCATCTTGAAGAATGGAGAGAAAGCAGCACAGGAAGATGTGGAGAAGAAGGTTTGAGGGGTTCATGTCCTGGAAGCCTTGTGATTGGATGTGTACTTGCAAAGAGAAAAAGGTGATCGATTGCTTGGCCTTGGGCAGCTGCTTTTGACTGATTATTATTTCGAGATGTAGATGCCACGAAACATCAATTGGCTTAACAAAATTATGAAAAATTATGAAAAATGGAAAAAACACATCCATGAACATCCAAGTTCTACCCATGTCATAGAAAGATAAGACAAAGAACATACCCCTTGGGACTTGTGGTGAGTGGACCATTATTCCTACGAAGAGATGGGCCTCTTGGAGCAATGTTTTTTGGAACCCCGACTACTGCTGGTAAGTCGTTGTACTTCAAGAGATGTTGTGATTTGTGAAGCTTGTAAAGGTCTATTCTTAAAATTTGAGTGTTATGTGATGATACTTTTTAAGTAAGTCATGATGTATGAAAATCAGTCATTGCCAAAACCACGGATTTTTATACTTTCCCCCGTTTGATAAGGCGGTTTAAGTTCCTGGAGACTTTGGGTCGCAGCTTGTTCAGAGGCCGTTCTCGAGACGCTGCCGTACGCGGATCGCGTTACTCCACTTCATTCCGAGGCTGGGATAGAGAATTTTACTGATGAAACGTGATTTAAACACCATTAAATTAGACACATTGGGAGGATGATACGAATCATTCTCAAGCAACACAAACGTGGAAGTTGGAAGATTGCTTGCCTCTGGGATGAGGGTTGGGGAGAACCGATTTTCATGGGAGCACAATTTTTGAGTCCCTGCCAGGGCATGATTGGGTGTACAGGACGTAGACGGGAAGTTTCACAGGTTGCAATCATGCACAATGCTACAATGGTGCCAGGCTTCCATTTTGGAGTCGAAACGAGGGTTGGAATTGATCAATGAAGAAACTCCACCGTGTATATTACGTATAATATATATATATATATATACATGTTACATATTTGATTATATCTATATGTATTTATTATGGTTTATATTTATTTATTATGTTTTATATTTATTTGGATGATTGATAGCATGTTTGTTCAATTCTCTTCCCGTCAGAACCTACCATCCATAGAATTCCAATTTGCCACATAGGTTCATACGGATTCACAGGGCTCCACCTCTTTTTACAGCCTCAAAGTGCAGCACTGGCACAGAGATTTTTGAAAGGCCGCTTTAGACAGCTTTCTTCGATTGCATCCTCATGGGTCTTCTAAGCCGCTTGCTTCGGTTTATGTCCCGGGTGTGGAACACAACAACCTGATTTACGGGTTTCTGGAAGGTTGTTTCTCCCGGATTTGGAGAGGTTTTGTTGTGGATGGGACGAGAAAACACCTCTGTCCAATGTGGAGGTGAAGATTATAGATTATTTATATCATGTAATAAATTTATACAGTATATATTATATAAACGCATTGAGCTGGAGACCTTTACTTCAGCAATCAGAAATAAACCAGTCCACTGAGCAAAACAGCTGTGACATCCTATGACTTACCGTGATTCTGTGGCACTTGATTCCCAACTGATTACTGTAATTGATGACAGTGACAAAGCTTGAAGTGCTATGATGTGCTCACACCTTGGCAGAAATCCATATAGTTTTCCAAGCTTGAATAGTTAGTTTTGCTATTTTGATGACAAATCTCATCTAACCGTAGGCTCTGTTGGTTTATGGTGCTTTGGAAGTTCTAGGGTGCAATGTTGTGTCCTCCATTGCGGTTGAGGCCTCGGGTGGTGATCATCACCAATGACCCACGGTGGGGAGACTTTTTCATCAGCTCCAGGGGGTTATCCAGAGTTTGAATGTGAGATTTGTTGGGTGGTTGCTTTTTGTTGGTGCAAATTATGGGTGAGTCACAAAGAACACAGTGCTTGGAAAAATTCAATAGATTTAGGGATAGAGGATTGCTTTCCAAGTTGCCTTTTGCTGTCATAATGGTCATAAATACGCTATTCTTCACCAAAAAAGATTGTGTCATTTTGACATTTTGGCTACCCACATCCGATTGCATGGGACCCTCCACATATGGTAAAGCTATGGATATGTTATGCTCCAAGGGCCTCACCTCAGTTGGGGGGTCCCGGGTCCCGTCCCTTGGACCTGCCGCCCGAAGGCAGCGCTTCATGCAGGTCTTTTCAGCCGCTGGCGAGTTCAAGACGTCAAAATTGCCCAGTTTTTTGGGTTTTTTTGGGGGGGGACCGTTTGTTGGAAAAAAAAACATCCACCTTCCTGGAAGGCACAGGGGTTCCCCCCATGTTGGAAGTGATATTCTTGTGGAGTTCCTGTTTCCTTCTGTTAAATGTGACTTAAATCAGCAATTTGTTTGGCATCCTTTGGCCCATGTGCCTGTGGAATGGCAATAGCAATTGCATTTTGCTTGGATTGCGTTTTCATATTGTTGCTATTGTGATTTGTTTGATTAATATATGTATGTAAAATATTACATATTATTTTATTGTCACTATCATCATCATACTTTGCAATGATACCACTACTCTTCCGGTCCCAAGCTCATGTTCTACTGAAATGAAATTCAATCCATCAAAGGGTCGTCATGTTTCAAGCAACGGAAAACAAAGGGCCAAGTGATCAAGACCTTTCAGGCGGATCAGATATTCGAAACCGGACCTTTAAGCTGAATCAAAGTAGATATATAAGTTCATAATATATATAGATGGTTATTTTCTAATGATCCAGATGATAGAAAGGTTTGGAAGACTTGTTGATAACTAGGTTGGAATGGTAGAAAGAAAAGCTCGGGATCTCAAATCCTTCAGCTACTCGGCCTCTTGTTTTCGGTTACGGTTAGGCATCATTTCGCTCAAGTCGGGGCCCAGCGCTGGGCCACAGAGCGGTTCAAGGTGCACAGCATTTCAATGGAGTTTCCTGGTTCCCTTAATCGGTGGGATCGGTAGCATATAATCATCCAATTTGGCAATATATATTTGTATACATAAGTGGTATATATACTGCCAATTGGGTGATTATATATCACCGATCCCACCAATTTCGGGAACCAGAAACAACTATTGAAAATAGATCTTTTTCATGAAGCGTTCGTGGCCAGGTTCGTCGAATCCCATGTTTTGTGGTGGTGGATCCAGCTACCCGACAGGCTGGTGGTGGTTTCACCCTTCCCCCATACCGATGGCATGGGTCCCGCGGTTGGGGGTCCGATGTGCTTGGGGGTCCCGGAATTTTCCAGCTAGGAACTTGAGTTTTTCACGGAACGTATCTCCTTTTCCAGGGGGTCCATGTTCAGGTGCTACTGTTGATGGTTCAGAAATCCGGCTAACCACCTGGGACTCTCAATGCCATGTAGCAACAATTGTCCCATGTGCTGCAGGGCTTTCACACTCAACCACAAATGTTGCATAGAAACCTGGCTGCAAGTGAGCAATGGTGTAATATCAGGCAGGTTTGGTGACTTTTTGTGTATTGGACCCACACTTGTTGCTTGCACGTTGAGGATTCCATCACACTTGTTATTGCTCATATCATATATCGTTGTTCTGAATTGGACTTCAACTTTGCAATATGCCTCCACTTTATTTGTTGTGAAGATCACACACGGGATCATGACGGCCTGCAGCAAAGAGAAGGGCCCACATCAAACCCAAGTGATCCCAAATAAGATGAAATAGAAACCTTGCATTATGAGAACTTTGCAACACACACACACAGTTACTGGACCATTTGATGGGCATTGCAGTCGTGGCACTTTCGCTAATGAAGTCAGTTAGTTATATCAACTGGGCTCTCCAAAACTACTAAAAGAAGCTGTCCATCACCATCCCTGTGCAAAACTTGAATGCATTTTCTCGTAACAAAATACAAAAGCTGTGGTTTGTTCCGTTTAGAGTTTAGACATAGGTTTTTCGCTGGAAACATCAAGTTTGCTTCGAATACTTCCGAGGTTTCGCCAGCTTCAGAGAGCAGTTGCAAGAAGCGAGGCTTCAATGAGAAGTTTTCAGTGCTGTGCCGCGTTTCAAGGTGTTTGGATAGGTGAATGAGCACGGTAAATGTGATTATGGCGTGGACCGATATATGTGTAGAAAAGATTGGTGTGCGTGCACTCCTGCAAACACGCAGGCACTTGCAGAGATACGACGAATACACACATGCATCTAAAGATTGTTGCTTTGTCCTTGCTGTACTGCCTCCTTTGCGCGATTCATGGGTGCACTTGTTTGTCAAGATGTGTGTTATTCGATGCGGTTGTGCTCTCTAGCCGATCATTTTAAGGACAATGTCCAAGTTTCCCAAAAGATGCAGTTATCATCTCATCCCTGCTGGCCGCGGCACATAGGGCAAACCCTTCGGACGCCCCTGCAAAAAAATCTCATCCCTGCTGTTTTCAAGTGCAAGTAGAGGCTCCAAGAGGATTCCAAAATATCCAAACTATGCAGATCAACTGTAAGCTGGGCGTCGTACAACGGAAATGCCAAAAATATAGGCATAGTCACTGGTGATAATAATAAGCGATTTCACCCTCGAGCTATTGTCGCTGGGAAATTCTGGTACCCTAAGCAGTTGTTCCCTCAATTTTGCCGTGTCTTGCTCATGGTATAGCCAACATATGGCCGGCAAATGCACGTAAAATATGTAAGTGGCGTACACTCTCCCACACAGTAATATATGAAAACATTATACCGTTACTGTACTTTGATGTTGTTGGTATGTTGGTTACCTATATTAAATCTACGTCAAATCTACGTCTGAAAATCTTCAAGTTTGGCGCCAGGTTTCTCCCGGAGCTCCACCGTCAGTCCTTTCAAGACCGGTGTGGTGGAGAATGGTCCGGTCCTTGCGTTCGGAAAGCTCAGCCTCAACTGGAAGGTTTGGCATGGTACCTTTTTAACCAGGAAATACTTAGGTTTGTAGTACAGCCCCATTCAGTTGGTGACGTTTGGGGTGTTTTGGTTGTTTTGTCCATACGCCCCGTTTTTGTTTGCATCCTCAAAGTTTAGCAGGATATTGATTGAGATGTTTGGGAATGATTTGGAAGAAGGTCTGGTTGGCAAATGTTGAATCTATTCATGCAAACCCTCAGGCCTGGGCGGCATTGTTTCTGGTGCCTCCTGATGCACTGGGCAAGGACAAGCTGCAATGGTCACCTCTGCACAAATCCAGGGGACACGGATGATGATGATGATGATGATGATGATGATGATGATGATGATGATGATGATGATGATGATGATGATGATGATGATGATGCTGGTGGTGCTGGTGGTGCTGGTGGTGGTGGTGGTGGTGGTGATGATGATTGGGGTCATGAACAGGGATCATGGAATGAAATGTTATCACTGAGTGAATGTTTTGGGTATACGTACCAACTACTGTAGGATTTTCGCTATATATTCATACATTTGCATATAACACAGTACATACCGCATGCTTGTTTTGCTCGCGTTTCACTTGAATTTATTTTGATAATTGAGTTCCTCTTCAACCAAAATCTGAACTCTTGGAAAAGGCAATGGAGTCAACGGCGAGAGAGAATAGATTTTCTGAAGTAGAGTCCTGGTTTAGCGTTCGAAGCGTCAACCGAAAACATTCAGAGAGAGAGAGAGCCGCTTTTCAAGGACGACCAAGTAAGAAGAGCTTTGCGAAACTTCCGCGAGGCACTAATGCTAGGGGAGTCATGGGTCCATACTCCTATCGATTCTGGCAAGACTATGGACAATTGAATACTAGTAGTGTTTGTTTTTAGCTAGCATTTGACATGTCCTGATTTGCCATTTGCATTTGTATGATGATTTGTGTTTGTAGTATTACAGGGTCTGAGTAGTACTGTGATTTGGGTTGTGTCTTGTATATCAGTGGTGATGGTGGCGACCAGCACTTCTGCACAACGACCAGGCTTGCAAACGAGCCGGGACCCTTGAGAAAGGCAATTTGCTATTGTGTCCCATGAATGGTTTTGGCTCAAGTCAATTACAAGGTGCCACCATCCACCTTTGTGGATTCTCCGAAATTTTGTGGAGAGATCATCTCACCTTGGAGTTTTTGGAAAATGTGTCCAGCGGTTCATCATGCTTGACCTTTTCTACTAAGAGTTGGAAGGGAAGCAGAGTTTGCGTGTTTTGTTGCGATCAGTTCTTTGTTTATTCGACAAGTGTTTTATTATATGTTTTCCCCATTTTTTCCCTCAAGTCAACTGCTTGGAACTCTGTTGGGCACCATTCTTCGTCATGTCATGTGATTTCCCTGCAGTATGACTGAGGAATGTATGAATGTAATTAAATATATACATATATATATATACACAGGAATGTTTCGAACCCCGGTTCACAGGAGTTGGGTGCTGCATTTGTGATGTGTGCTGTTTGATGTGACACATCACTACCTGAGGTGGAGGAACATGTGGGAAGAGGAGTGCAGTGGATTACTCAGCCAAGGGGAGTCACGTGATGGTTTGATTCAGACTATTGAAGCATAGGCTGTGAAGTTATGAGTTGTTACCTACAAGTGATAACTTATATATCAATTGTAGAGAGGTCGCCG
>DF239767.1:0-48578 GCA_000507305.1 Breviolum minutum Mf 1.05b.01
CAGCAGGAAAGCACCAAAGCACCGGTCAGCACAAAGGAACGAGGAGCCATTTTTCTCACAAAATATCCCACAACTAATGCTCAAAACAGCTGCAATTTCCGAACTTTAGTGAGAAGTAGCTTCGACAAGCATCTTAATATCATGTAACCTCAACAACTTCTCTTTTGCCTTTCCTCTTTGCTACTAGTACCCTTTGAATCAATTGGTGAACGGAAACCGCAGATGTCTCAGAAAAAAAAGCTATGAAGACAGCTTTCTTTTACAGTTTGTGTACTTCTTTTTGATGTACTTACATTCAAAATAAAAACGTCATTAGCCTACTTCAACGTCACATTGCAAAGACAAACTCCTGCTGGAGACGGAACATCAATGTTGTTGATCTAAACTCCTAACGTCTTCAACTACGAAGAAAATCAACACAAGTTGCCACGACAAAAAGTGACTAACATCTTTTTCCAGCTTGCTNCCACCTCTACGAAATGACAAACCTGAGGAGGGCAAACAACCATCTCTATCAAATTTCTATATTTTTCATAAATATCAATATAAACACACCTTCTCTACAAAATGAGTCCCCACTACATAATGACAGAACAGGGGACTTAAATTTCATTGTCAATTAGGAATTTTCTCTACAAAATGAGTCCCCACTACAAAATGAAGGAGCAGTGGCCCTTAAATGCACCCAAAAATCATTGCCCCATAAACCTCTACAAAATCAGTATTCTGCAAAAACCGTTTTCAAATTACCTAGAGAAAATCTTCTCCACAAAATGAAGAACCTGCAAAGCTGCCATCAATCTGCCAGCATAACCTCTACATTTTGAAGCCTCAAAACAGATCCTAGCCACCATCATTTTGTAGAGGAATCTGGTGGGGGTATTATATTGTTATAAATAACCACAGCATTCAAAATCTTGCCCCACATACACACACGTAGCCATCCTGCTGAAACCTAATGCAAGCGCTGCGAAAATCAATGCAATGACAAACCACACGTTTTTTTTTTAAATTAGATAGTATTATATAGTATGTATGTATATGAGATGTATATATTTTAAAAGACATGGCAGGCGCGGCTCCTAGAACAGGGAATAAAACCCTGCGAGACTTCAATATTTCCAGTACTAATAACTAATAAGCCACAAAATATCCCACAACTAATGCTCAAAACAGCTGCAATTACCGAACTTTAGTGAGAAGGAAGCTTCAACAAGCATTTTAATATCATGTAATCTCAACAACTTATCTTTCCTTTCCTCTTTGCTACCCTTTGAATCAATTGGTGAACGGAAACCAGAAATATCTCACAAAAAAAGCTATAAAGACAGCTTTCCTTTACAGTTTGTGTACTTCTTGGTGATATACCTACATTCAAATTAAAAACATCATTAGCCTACTTCAACGTCACATTGCAAAGACAAACTCTTGCTGGAGAACGAAGATCAATGTTGTTGATCAAAACTCCTAACATCTTCAACTACGAAGAAATCAACACAAGTTGCCACGACAAAAAGTGACTAACATCTTTTTCCAGCTTGTTCCGCTGATCTTGTGGGATCACTACTTAGCCTCAAGGCTCTTGGAAAAAGAAATGATCAAGATTGCTTCGATGCTCACTTGATGAGTGGGTTGGCGAACAGAAGCACCAATGCAATGACCAAACCATAAATGGTCAAAGATTCCATAAAGGCCAAAGACAGCAGCAGCACACCTCGCAAGTCATCTGCCACCTCAGGCTGACGAGAGATGCCATCGATACATCGTCCAGAAGCAATGCCCTGGCCAACACCGGAACCAATGGCAGCCAAACCAATGGCGAAACCTGCTCCAATTGCAGACAGTGCAGGGATCCAAACAGAGCCCTCATCTGCGAATGCAACTTGTGGTGTCACCAAAGTAGCTGCAGTCAATGCAGCTGCAGTTCCCGCATTTGCGCTTGGTGCAGTCACGGTGGCAACACGTGGTGCTGGCACGAAAGTGCTCAGCAATGCACAGCAGGAAAGCACCAAAGCACCAGTCAGCACAAAGGAACGAGGAGCCATTTTTCAAGTGATACTCACAAAATATCCCACAACTATATAATGCTCAAAACAGCTGCGTGGATTTGTCTGTTTAATCAGTTTATACTCTCAATAGGTTGCAACGTGCAAGTGAGTTTCATTCCCCAAATCTTATCACAACTTCCCTGTGATCCGTTGAATTGGAAACAGATTTTAGCAGAAGAATCTTCGAACAATTTCCAACCAAAAGCTTTTTGGCTTTCTGATGATTTATTAGCTTCTGATCCATTTTACCAATCGGATGACATTTTTGAAGTCAACCCCCCCCCAAAAAAAAACAAAACTCCTCTTCAGATGTGAGTTCCCCCTCTTCAATGGAAAATTCATTTGCATGACTGAATCAACACATCTCAATTCACATGACACCGACAAACATCATAAAATAATCGGTCCTGTTCTTTTTCACCTTGGGTGATCTGCTGTGAATATGTACATGACTCCAAGTGCAGTTTCTTGTGTCCTTTTTTTCCACTTTGTACTCCTCAACATGAAGACCGAACAAACTAAGATATGAACATGATGATGAGAAAAATGGTGCAACATCTACATGTTATCAATATACGTATAGGTCATAAATGTTTTACATGTATAAAGAGATATATGTGTAGGTGTATGCTATACATATGTACATCTATATAAATACGGATGTCAACCTCATGGCCATTCCAAGTCAACACACTTCATTAACCTCCAAACTTTCGCAAATCACAGCTACTTCCCATCTAAGCCTATCAAAAAACCAGGCTCATGTCCTATAGGGCCAAAATGGGATGTATAGATTGGGTATTCCACCCTAGCCACAGTCACCCGGTTTGGTGCATCATCAAAAGTCTTGGAATGTTCATTGTACTTAAATCTGGGTGAAGGTTGTTGTGATCTTCTTCCAATCTGAATTCAATCAATAAAGTTTGGGGAATAAACATCTCTATTATTGGTCCCTTCGTCACAGAATTGAAGCAACACCCTAGCAGGTTACTTCTTCCGACAAAATTAGGTCCTTTGAGGTCGCTAATTCCCATATCTACGAGTTCTCTTACAAGTTCCAGCCCGCAACAAACAATTGCAATCCGAACTATCCTTGAAACAAACAATTTTCACATCACAAGTCAATTCATTTCAATTTGTGGACAAAAACTGCACGTGCTTATCGTTAGCTTGAGTCGTGAGACCGATGGAGATTACCAACCACGAGTTGTGACCAACGGCGGCTGCGCGGTACGAAGCTTATCGTGGAATAGCAGGGAGCTGTTGGGGTGACTTGGATGATCTGTGAAGATATTTTGACAAAAAAAGAATAACAGGATATGAGTCGAGAAAAAATTCAAAAACATCCTATTTATTTCTGATACTTCCTATTTTGATTTCTCGTTTTTTTCGTTCACCTTTCAAAGTCACTCATATGTTTGTTATTTGTGGGTCCAGCGGGTCCCTCTTTTAAAGGACAGTCACAGTGGTTACTGCTGCAGGACCTTCTCCTACACTATTCTTGGCACGCACTTGGCACGTGACCACGCCAACAGCTGGGCTGAAACTGGCCATCTGATGCGTAAACCTGGTGGATCACAAGGGATTTTCGGCACAACAAAATCTTTGGCCTATTGAGGTTTCACCAAAAAGCTTCCAAGGCCATCCTTAAAAAAAATAAGGTGGTTTCAAATTAACAATCCACAATTTTGAAACGTTTTTTATGGGCGGTTACCGTAAAACGAAGGCTTGCCAATCCTTATGCTACTTCATGATGTCGATAAGGGATTCCACAACATTTCTTCAGACCAAAAACATGCTACTTCAAGATGTCGATGGATTCCAGAACACGTCTTCAGACCAAAAACTACGCTACCAGAACACGTCTTCAGACCAAAAACTATGTTACTTCATGATGTCGATAAGGGATTCCACAACATGTCTTCAGACCAAAAACTATGTTACTTCATGATGTCGATAAGGGATTCCACAACATGTCTTCAGACCAAAAACTATGTTACTTCATGATGTCGATAAGGGATTCCACAATATGTCTTCGGACCAAAAACTATGTTACTTCATGATGTCGATAAGGGATTCCACAATATGTCTTCGGACCAAAAACTATGTTACTTCACGATGTCGATGGATTCCAGAACATGTTTTCAGACCAAACACCTTGAGAAAAAATGAATGTATCAAACAGGCGTGTTCAGTGGTGCACGCAAAAAAACCATGTAATATCCTGATAATTCAAAAAACGCACATGACAAGCAACCCTAAACATTCTGTCAACAAACAGCTTCATAGAGGTGAGCAAAGAAGACTTCGATCTCGCATTTTTTCTGGGAAGATGCATCAATCAATTCGAAAAAACAATCACTTCATTGCTCAATTTTCCATCTGAGCAAAAATGATGTTCATCACAGGGTTCTTTCCCAAATTTCGGGGTGTAAAAACATCACCAACAAAAAACGGTTCGAAACTCATCACCAAGACCTCCAAGTTTTGTTTTGGAACCCAAGCCGCCTTGTATTGGAGACTTCTTCCCAATTTCCACCACAACTTGCTTGGTATCCCGTCAAAGGCAGGTAGCCATCCGAGATGGGCGCTTGCCATGTTAAGACCAATGATCCGTCTAAGGCAATTGCACCACTCAACTGTTGAGGGATGGAAGCCAATTGTCCAGTGCTCAAATGCATCTCCTGAAAAAACTGGACGGGTTGAGATGTTTTTGAAAAGATTTTGGCGGGGAAGAAGGATGAACTTCATCATTTCTGGTTTAGTTGTTCATGCACCTATCTAGTCAAAAATATGTACATGCATGAAATGACATTTGTTGAACATTGTATTGTAGCATCTCGTATGCTGTAGTACATTATTGTAAAATATCATACAAGTAGTTCCCGGGCGAGCCAAAGAAAGAATTTGCCTTTAGAATGTGCGCACTGCGACCGACCAGTGCGATGCCCAAACAGAAAATTTTGTGCACCAGCCTTCAGCCGTTCTGTCTGGTGGTGTTTTGATGGTATCTGGTTGTGTTTCCGGGGTTGGTTGTGCGGTGGCGGGGAGGTAATGTGGTTAGTTGCGAGATGTCATGTGATGTAACGCGTTGTCACGTGCTCTCATGTGATGTGATGTGACCTGCCCCTGAAGTGACGCGATGCAATTGGATAGGGTATTATGCGTTTGTGATGCGATGTGGTGTGTTGTTAGGTCATGTTATGATGCAAAGTGGTTGTGTGATATAGAGAATTGGAAGATGACGTTCTGCAAACTACCGACGGCCCATGTCATAGTACCACGACTGCGTACTACACAGAACTACTCTGTACTACAAAAGTATTACTGCATCTATGTACTACAAAGTACCGCTCCATGCCCTGTACTACAAAGTAGTAGTCCGTACCATTCCGCTCAAGCAATCTTGCGGACGCAAAACATGTTTCCTGGGCAAGAAACACCTCACACGTACGTGTGATCTTTGTGCATGCAAGGTACATGGATGACATCAACTGTTTCACTGTTTTGCAGCAACTAACATGTACAGTGGAATGAAACGTGTGTCTAACATGGGTATGCTAACGTGTTTCATGCTAGTCACCCTGCCTGCATGCCGTGATATCCTTTGGGTTCCGGTATGAACCACTTCCTCCAACTTTCTTGCAAAACCGGGTACGACACCAACCAAGCACGAACACGAAACAAAAATCACTTCTGAGGAAGTTTTCGCAACCTCGACGACAGTATCGACATGTTGTAGAAGCATTCATCGAACTGTCACATCTGCCAATCCTAATCATGCAAAGAGAGCTTCGTCTAAATACTAGCGCAAAAGGGCCAAAGAATGAACATCAAGGTAAGTGTTTCAAGCCTTCAAACCTTTCATTCAAGATTCACGCAAAAACAAAATTCAGAAATCACTTGGGCAAAATGTCGTCGCAGCCTCGGGCGATAAATGCCCTCATGAGAAAGGCTCCTGGGTTTACCCATCCCAGCATCGGCCCATTCCACGAAGTAGCGTACCTCCAGCAGCGGAATGCAAATAAAAAATGCCGTGGCACCATCAGTGAAAATACCACTGTAACATCCATAGCTCTAATTCTACCTGTTGCAAAATTTCCGAAATACAAAATGGCACCATCAAATCACAGCGTGATGTAGTTATTCAGCATGCGCTCATCTCAATGGCACTCACCTCATCACCATGCTTTTCTGCGGCTCGAAGCCGCACAGTGAGATAACTGACCAAACTTTCTCAGGCCTCATCTGTCGAAGATGTTCCTCAGGCTCATTCATCATCTGCTCGGCAGGAGCATCATCTCCATCATCTTCATCAATGGCCTCATCAAACTCGAGACCACACATGCGATACGCCATGTACTTGGCACACAAAACGCTCTCTTCATTTCCAACCTTGCAGAATTTCAAGACCGCCTCCATCAAGTGAATCACATGCAGCCATCGGTATAGAGCATCCAAATCACCAAAATCGGCCACAATGTCATCAATGCAATCCTTGGCTCGATCAACGCGCATCTCTGCCTTGGCTTCTGGCGAGCCAACTTGAAATGCTGCTGGCACAGGTCCATCCAACAACATCTGATCCAACGTTGAGAACTCCGCATAGCTGTCCTCCAATCTGAATCCAACCTCAAAGATGTTGAAGTCAGAAAACATGGCCACCAAAAGCTTTCGTGGATGTTGGAAGTCCTGCATCCTTCCACCAGCTGATGCATAGATTGATGTATCATCGCCATAGGATACCTCATCACACCATTAACTATGGTGCGCTCATGCAGATCTATAGTGGACAAGGGCAATGCCTCAAGCCTGCCCATTCTTGTAGTCGATCCATTCAAGTTAGCTTCTGTTTGAACCAACTCACCAGCCACCTTCAGCAGATTGCGGACAAATGGGTATACTTGCCTCTCATCCCACTGCACATCTTTGCCCAAATTAGGCACAGCGGCTGGAAGGGCTCCCATGTTCTTATCATCAACCATAGCGCAAAGCCGAAGGTTGTGAAAGGCTCAAGGTGTGTCGTGAAACAACAAATTCCGGAACCTTGTTGAACCATGATCGCACATATGGCTGGAAACAATGGACTGCGTTTGATGCCTTTGATTGTTTGAATTCTGTGAACTTCACCTGCACGAATTTTTTCAGCAGTGTATGCATTACAAACTCTGCAGTGGTACATAAATGGTTTAAGCGCTTTCAAGCCTAAACGTTTCGCGCCCGAATCTGCGACGTTCTGCTTAGGTGGAATGCCTGAAAAGGTCGTCTCTTACTTTTGCTTGCGCCCGCAACACTTTGGTATACATCCGGCCTACACCGGATCGTTGCAGCACCTGCCGTGCTGCGCCGTTGTCGACGTAAGGAAACATCTTCAGATCATAGCCTAACAAGAACTGCAAGCAAAGCTGCACCAGAGTGCCATCACATGTTGCTGAGACTGCTGCGTGAAGTTCACCCTCTGCCGAAGGCTGATCGCCTTCTGGCCACGGCTTGCAGAATAAATCAAACATCCATGATAAAACAAAGATACTGAAGAACCTGACTTTCGCGTGCCTTTGCGGGCTACTGCCCAATCATTTTTGCTGAAAACTTCCTTCATGTGAACACCTTCACCACAGTCATGACAAAGACCATGGTCACTAGGCTTCATCTTCAATCTCGAAACTTGTTCAACACCCAAGCAAGTAAAGTCCCAAGTGTCTCAAAACGCTGTAGGCCTTCTCCGTCGGAGTCTTCATAGTCTCATACTCTGAACTAAATGTCGAATGCCAAACTGGCATTCAATGAGATCTGCACTAAGGTAGAAAAGGATTTTGAAACATCGGGCTCATTGATTTCAGGATGTGCTGGTGTTTTCTTACAATGCAAGGTAGGTTTGATATCACGCAGCTCAAACAACCTTGCAGTTTGATTCACATGTGGTTGAATGATTACTGATCCCTTGAGGAAGCTAAGTTCACCACCAGGTTCTTCAACCAAGTCATGCCTGATTTTGTACTTCTGGTTGAATTTTGGAATCACAGCATTGGTGACATACTCTCATTTCTCAGCAATGCAGGGTATGGTTCAAATGCTATGCGCCAAACTCATGTTCCAAAAGCCTCGTCAAATCTGGATGCCACAAAACGCTGCCCTGGCAGCACTTTGCCAAGCACATGGGATTGGGTGTTACCCAGCGTATCGACTGAAGTCACTGTAGTGGGTCAGGTCTGTGCTACTGTGAGACATGCATCTGAGACAATCGATACCACATAGGATCCGGCCTTTGGAGATCATCTCCAAGAAGGCCAAAGGAATCAACCTAGTTGTCACATTGGTTGAAGCTGGGCTGTAAAGATCAGCACCATCAGGCGTCAACGACGAAAATTGTCTTGCTACGAACCTGCTTCTGTGTAGGCAGATTCGTCGATCTGCTGCATCCTTCTTCTCTCACCATGTCCTGACGAAACGAATGCTCCAGCCTATCGTCTGCAGGATCATGTGGAAGCAAAACTTACATGCTTGTCAAGCCCTGCAACTCAACATCGCCAAAGCTGCCGAGCCCTCAATACCAAAATCTAATTCATTCTCAGAAAACGGGTACGTTAACGGGAAAAGTGCCTGATCAAGCTGCTCACTTGTCAAATCAACGTCATCATCCTCAATCTCATGCTCCACCATCAAGCCATCATCCATGCCTTCCAACTTGTCATCATTCGAAAAGAAAGTTGGATTTGGTGCATCCTCATGTGAATATTCTGTTCCATCAATGACACATCTCGAACATGAATGATACGATAGAGCCTTGCGTTTTTGCTGGGCCTTCCTTACCAACATCAGCCGCAGGGTGCTCATGCAAAGGATGTGAAGCAAACGTTGGCGTCCAGAGCTGCCGAACTCAAGCGCTGCTGCTTCTGCGGACGGGTGGTCTGTTTCGTGGCAAGCGCTCCACGGTCTAGATTCCCGAACAACTTCGGGTGAACAGTATTGCACACCACAACGTTGAGCTTGCAGGAGTCTGTTCAGCACTAGGGCTATCGGTGGGCATCTGGTTGTTCTCATTCCCTGGTTCTGGTGCTCAGTCCCAAATTTCTCAACGTCCTGTACCCCTTGTCAAGCACCATGCATTTTAAACTGCGGCTGTCTTGAGCACGGACAAGCCGTGTACAGCAACAATTCGGGGGGCTTTAGGCACCCAGCAAACACTATCTGGGACAAGTCCTGGCCCTCATCTTTTGCTGTGTAAATCCGTCGGTCCAACATAAAAGGGTTGTACCATGTCGCCTGTTCAGCAAGCCTGCTGTGCAAACAAACCAGGTTTCCCTTCAGCTGCAACTAGTGAGCCCGCCAAAAGAACACCCAGAAACTGAAACTTTCATCCTCTGCTGCTTGGAAATGTCTTTTCTTCAACCTTTGCTATAGGGGGAACATGCAATTCAAGGCACGAGCCGCCAGTAACACCAGGCCGGAAATGGCTTCTGGTAAGACTTGTTCGGGACGTCCTTGGCCATGCTGCATCTTGTGCACGTTCCCTCCACCACGGAAAGAAACGCCGGCATGCAGAAACCCAGGTTTTGACCAAAAGTTGCTCCATGTTTCGCCTGCTCAAACAAACTTGCACAAAGGAGGAAGTATTACCTGCTTATGTAGTGCGAAGGTTTGTGCGAATCGCACCAAACAAAAAACTAAGACCATTCGTGCATCACACAAAAACATGTGAAACGTTCACTTCACTATCCACTGTTCCTTTTCTTACTTGGCCCTTTTCCACTACTTTGCATGTTCCTGACTTCATTTATTTTCTAGTCTACCTTACTTTCTTTCAAAAGTCCGGAATACAGCCGAAGTTCCTGAAGCAAGCTTCCTTTGATAACAGCACCGAGGTGCACGAGCGGTCGACTCATTTGGCGCCACCAGGACGGAGTCAGGCCCCAGCTACCATACACGAAAAAGATAGCCCAGAACACCACTCTCTGGATGCCAGATATAATCATGCTTCGGTTTGAACATTGCAATGAAATTGTCAAACATATATTTTTTGTACCACATGCAATGCTTGTCATGGCGCGACTCACCACCTCCCAGCCGTCAGGAAACAAAATGCTGGCAAGGAAACATTTATCTTGTCATAAAGATCCGCCACAGCTACCACACACCTTGCTCGGGCTATGTTGTTCTACTCTACTTTACTCTACTCTTCTCTCTCATGTTAAAAACTCCGTAACTCGGAAGTTTCTCATCCAAACTTCCCTTGATTATCATCAGTTCTTACACCTTCCAACCCCATGCGTAAAATATGACATCCCAACTCTTTTCGGATTGTATTGCAAGTGATTTGTTAATTTGCATCTGAGAAGTGGATAAGAAAGGTAAACCAAACTGAATTCACACCTGTAAGAAGCCATCACAAAAAGAAACTGGTCTTCCAACTACAATTGTTGAGGTACTATGTTAGTTTCAAGGAGGGTATCTTCCTGAAAAGAACATGTCCTTCTTTTTGTTTGGGGAAGCTTTCTAGTTTACTTTGTTGTTTTTTTTTAAAAAAATCCCTGAACATTTGAGTTTTTTTTCAAATAGTTTTTTTTTTATTACAAAGTTTCAGGGTGATCTCGCCGTGGACATTCCGAACATAAGGTCCTAATCTGACCAAAAGATCTCGCATCCCATGTTGCGTGAGTGGCCACCAGGTGGGTTGCGCTCTCTCTTTGGAATGTTAACATTGCAATGTGAAACAACTCGGGTGATGAAAAGACTCAAAATAGACAAACCAACACCCTTTCTCATCCAGTTTTTATACCCCTAAAAATTAACCAACTTACCCCTTTTAAAGGTGACCATTGTTACTCCATCTTCCAACCATCCCAACGACTTGAGCGGCACTTCTCCTGTGAAAAGTTGCCATAACCATTGCGGTTCAACAGTCGCAGTTTGAATCCCCACATGGCAGTGACCGGAGTTTCTGGAAATGTATCGATGGCCACCGAAGGACTCAATGCTTGTGGACCCGAAGAAGATGCCTCTGGATTGTGGGAAGCTTCCCGTGGTGATTCCTTTCGTGTGGGTTTTGTAGTTCTTGAGGTGGGGCCCCACTGTTTCAACACTGAGCACCACAAAGTTCAAACAAATCGACCGTAAAAGCTTACTTGGTGTGTTTGGGTTGTTGGTGGTTGTGACTTCTGAGATATTTGCCTAGGAAAAACCACCTTGTCAAAAAGATGTTGGGATCCATTCCAAACCGCTAGGTAGTAGCAATTGGATGATGGAATTTGGGAGAAATTCATTGCTATTGAAAAAATGGTTGGTTACCAATGGAGACTAGAGGAACGGATACTGAAAGTGCCAAGCTAGTCCTTTGAAATGCAACTCCATTGAAGTTTAATCCTTTCGGGTGTATCCAAGTGAAATTTTGCAAGAACTCTGTAAATTTGACATTTCAAAGTGAATGATTGTTTCCAAAGCCGGTACTCTCCTCCTGGTTTTAGGTTCCATTCTAAATCGACGAAATATTGATCCACAAAAAGTGTACAACGGCTAAAATCTTTAAAACAACTCCGACAAATGAGATTCAATAGCTGGTTGTGTTGTTTTTTAAGCCCAATTTTCTTAAACTTACCCTTCAACATGACCTTTTTTTCCATGGACCCACCAGTCAGCATTGCTATGTGTGAAAGAGTTGAGGTTCACCTTTGCCAAAATGACGAGAATTGTGTCTCCACCAGTTGAAATTGAAGATGGGGGGAAGAAATGCCCATGACACCGGGGTAAACTTCGCCTCATAGGATGGAAGTTGATATAACCTTCGCCAAGTGGAAGTTAAATCCAATGGATAAGGTTTACCCCACACATCATATTCCACACCAAAGGCTTCTAAATCATCATTACCTGCCATCTCAGATGTGACCACATCCCAAATCAATTGAACACGTCCAGCTTTCACTTCCATGTTGGCGCGACGTGGAGGATTAGGAGCCTCCAGCCATGGTTGTTCAGAATGGGATTCCCATCGATGAGAACTATCAGGCAAGTAAAGAAAATACCAAAACTAAATCAACAATCACTTTTTTTTTCACAGACCTCTCAAGAAATGATGGTGGATAAACATAGTTTGTCCTTTTTTCCAGATGTGGTACCACATGTTCTACGTCTGTAGGTAGCAACTACCTAAACCATTAAAGGTCACTCTGGTGAACCGTCAGATGGTTCAAAACCTCCCCGATGACGGACCCTAAATGCCACCAAAAAAGTCAAGGGTTTTTTCAGCTCTAAAAATATGGGTAGCTAGTAGTTAGTTTTAAGTCCCAAAAATGAAGGTTGTGGGTTCACGTCTAAAGATGGATAGATCTACAAGGGGGGCTTCATCTACATCTGGCAATGTTGAAGTGCAGCTTCTGACAAGTCAAGGTCACCACTAGTATTCAACCGGAAAATCTACAACCTAACAGTCACTAGTCACTCGTTGGAATCTCACCGTATTCGCAACACCGACTTATCTGCAAGAATTTCTCCTCAATCAATGGGTGATCAGTTGGGCCATATTGATTCACTTACATCCACCGACCTTTACCTTTTACCTCCCGGCCAGTCATGGTGTGCTTATTCCAAGTCCCAAAAAGTATGCCGAAAACAATCCTTTTGGACAGTTTTTGGTCCGAATTTGAAAGAAATTGACGAGAATGAAGGCGTTTAGGGCAACCATTTCAGGGCGAAAGAATTCTCGATAATGCCAACTTTCACCTTAAAACCTAGATGTTTTCAGTTGCCGAATTGGCCCGTTTCCTCAAACATTTGCTACCCTGAACAAAACGAAACAACCACAAACCATGCCCAAACCATCTTGATTTCTGCCAGGATTTCGAATTCCACCAACCTCAACTCGGCAACCCCAACGCCCGGGGTGAACCGCCCCAAGGCTTTTGCTGCCTGTGGTGGTGAGATGCAAAAACTCGCCAACGACCACGGCGACCACTCCGACGTTCCCAGATCGCTTCGTGCGCGCACGGCGGCACGATAGGTTTCTCCTGGAGAGTCACGGCCCTAACCGGTGAATCAACCTGCGACATGTGAAATGCTAACAATAATTGACTACGCGGAAGGGCTTTGGAATTGAAGATTTGTGGTTTGCCATTTTGAATGGAAAAACTCTATTCTTGTTTTCGTCTTCAAGTTCTGAAGATTTTCACCAACCCAATTCAAGAAAAAACAGGGCAACTTTCTGATCTAATTCGCCATGACAGGTTGTCTTTGAATGTCAGTTCTTTTTCATGACCCAAAACAGCTGGAACGGCCAAGTGAAGGATAACCTTCTAACTTTCGTTTCACCCCCAAATTTTCAGGATATCCTTCAAATTACATCTCCATTACCTTGCAAACTTCCTGGAGTGGCTCGTCCACTTCTACTGGTATTGCATTTCCACCAACAAACAATGGTGAAACCCTTCATTTGTGCCGTAACAACAAAGAATGGCTGGAGGTTTTCAAGAACGAACACAATGTGGCATGGAAAAAAACATCCGAGAGCAGATGGTTTGGGTGTGTGGCTGGGAAACATTCTTCAAACACACCTAGAATTTTAGAATCCCTAAACATGTGCAAATACTTTCCATTCAAAACCTTGGTCCAAACTAATCAGCTATTTGATGGGTAGCCAAAACCCCACTATAAAAACTAGTGGAAATCATGAAGCATCAACCGTTTGAGGGTCTGTTCAGGAAATCTGCTTCCCCCAAAACAGGTTTGTCAAAAGCCCATGGGTGGGTCATGCAACCCGCATTTTGGAAAAACAAAAAATGTTCCCCCAAAGGGTGGTTCAATGGTGATTTACGAGTGTAAACAGTAAAAAGATCACCTTCAACAAACACAAGCCAACCAACCCAAGCAAAAAACGAACAACGCATATCTCCTGGCACCGCTTCGTACCACGTCTCAGCACTCACTGTAGCACTCGTTACCCTCGCAGGTGCTGAAGCATTGCCATTGAAGGAAAGGAGGAGCTCGGTGGAGGTGTTCATGCGTTCCACTTTCCTTGAAACAACATGTTTTTGCTTTTCTTGGTTCGTTGGTTGTGACATGTGACAGTTGGTTGGTTTGGATTGGACCATCTTGGAACCATCTTTGAAGACTTTTTGTTTGTCCAATTTGAGCGGTTTGAGAGGAACCTTCTCACTCAGCTAAAATCGCTCGACTCAGGGAAACACCAAGGGTTGACGATGCAATACTCTAAAAACTCAGGTAACCTACGAAAGAACCAAATGGATTCAGTCCAAGTGGTGGTACATGAAAAAACACCAGCAATCCCTACTAGTTTGTACCCTAATGAAATTGGTGCCTAAGAACCTTAAGGCCATCCTACTCTTAGAGGGTCTAAGATCTATTCAAAATATCATCATGAAATTCTCTTGGGGTCACATGTCGCTGTTTCATCCAAAAGAAACATTCCAAGAATAAGTGACTGGAACGAAAAAACCCAAGATATTTTGAGTGTTCTTGTTGAGGGCTTAAAATTATTTTCGAGTCAGCGACTTGCCTTATTGAAACCTCCAAATTTCTGTTGGTGAAATCCCTTTCATCAAAGTGATGATTGGCATATGATTGGTGGCAAAAAAAAACCCTCTGAAACGGGACTCCTCAAAGAAAACCATCGGCAAAAAACAGTATTGGTCAAGGATGTGGAATCATCATCGTTGACGCTAAAATGAAACACTAAGCGAGTGGAACATGCGCCACCCCAAAAATCCGTCCTTTGTTCAGAAATCGGAGGAAACACCAAGAATTGGAATCTTCAATAATCTCCACCAATTCCTTTGCATCATTATTGGAATGAATGTAAGGGTGTAATGTCCTCCAAACGATATTGCTATCTGTACTAATCCAATGTTTTGCTTGAAGTTATATCAAATGGAACTCACCGGCCGAAGTGTGCCACTGTGATGTCCATAAGAAAACTCTGTGGCGAAACTTTCCCAAACTCAACTGGGCAGCTTTCGTATAATCAAAGCGTTTCATCTCCCAATGTGAATTTGAACCGGGTGATTTGAAACGAACAAAAATCGAAAGAGGCCCACCCAGTTTTGAAATTGAATTGCTAAAACCCCAAGTGTCAAATCATAGCTGTGCACCACCTTGCCCCGTTCCAGAGCTGGTGCCCATTGCCAGGTCATGGTGCAATTTTCGTAAAACGCTTCCAGCAACGTGGGTGCCGACACCAATGGCAAGGCACCGACGGAGATCTCTGCTACTGAGCTTAAGGGTCCTGGCAGCACGAACGACTGGCAAATTGTGATGAGAATCGAGGAATTTCACTACCCTAAGGATCCCTAGTTTATGAAAAATGTTGTAGTAAGTATACCGTTCGTCCCATGGATCCTACGGGTCAAAGATAAATCTACTTTGGGCCCTGCCGAAAAAACACTGGAAAAGCAGTGGAAATCGTGAAAGTTCAAAACAGGTTCTCTTCATCAATAGAGTATTTACCCACTGTAAATCAAGGTTTTGGCAACCCTGAAGTGATTTGCATTGTATCACCAAAAATGTGCCTTGATGATTTTCCGTAGTCCTAAAGTCGATTTCTTCAAGAAAAAACATGTGAAGAAAAGTGAGGGCCTTAGCTCCTGACCTCAACTTTCAACAACATCCCAAGTTTCGCCCATCATTGCCTGCACCATACTCATTCACAGCTTGTATCCAAAATCGATAAATTGTATCTGCTGCCAATCCAGGGATATAACATCCAGTGGCATCAGGAATTCGTGATACCGGTTGCAATTCACACGAAGGGTTTTGTGAACAATCTGCTGCGATGCAATCTTCCGCCCGGCTGCGCCGTGCGGTGCCGGGCCCGTCGTTGCGATAGAGATGGAAACCAACGGGGCTGCCGCCATTCATATTGGGCACTTGCCACTCCTGGCAGTTGAATTCTTGGTAAAGATGAACATCCCCAAAACTAAATGACTTCAGTGCCAGAACCACAAACAAAATAGGCAAAAGTGGGATGTTCTTTGCTTTTTGATTGAAATATAAAGGGAAGCTGGTAGAGTATTCCCCGAAGAAGGCTATCTGTGGTGGCAACAAGCTTCATTTATGTCAAAGTTTGTCTCCCTACAAGCACAGCATCTGGCGAGATGTCATTTTTTGGGTGGAAAATCGAATCAACTCTTATCATGGAAACTGAGATTCGTATCTTGGCTAGAACGGTATGGACACAAACAAATTGCAGCTTCGATTCTTTAAAAACATCAATGGATGAGAATGGATGGTGGAGGGTCACACCCTCCCGCCAGTATGGACTTCGACCCTCAACAGAAAATCACAAAACCAAGATCAACTTCAACCAACCAAACCCTCCAATCCCTCCAAACTCCACTCATCTCCCCTTTCTCCATTTCCCTTCCCCCTCACTCCCCCCCCAAAAACAACCAAACTTTTATTTTCATGTTTTGCAAAAAAAAATCCCAAGATTCCACGAAAATGGAGGTAGCAAAGGATGCATTCAAGACATGCTGCACGGGTGCCATCTGCTCCGGCAAGCCCGCTGCCACTCCAATGGTCCAACCACTCGAGCGGACGCCGCCCGGTACCGAGGCTTGGATTTGGAAGCGATATTCCGAATCCGTCAACAAATCATCCAACCTTGGAGGAAACTTTTGGGGGTTTGGTGGGTTAGGTGGGGTTGGGACCTGGTGGTTAGGTGGTTGGTGGGTTGGTGGGTTTGGGTTGGGACCTCTGTTAGGTGGTTGGTTAGGTGGTGGTTTGGTGGTTTGGGGTTTGGTAGGTTGACTTGAGATGGTGGGATGAATTTGGATTTTGAAGTTGTCAGGGGGAGATTGGTTCGTTTTTTGGGGGGGATGAGATTTTTTTGGGGGGGAGGGGGGAGTATGTGGAGTATTCCCCAATGACTTTTTCCAATTTGGGGGCCCAACCATGGCCTAAAATGAAACTAAATGATACAATCTTCAATTTTCAGGTGACCATGACTTTTTTTGAACTTAGTAGGACCTCTGGCAGTTCCTTCTACAGAAGTCCCAGCTAGTGATCGAGAAGATGACTTGTGCATTCCAACTTAATGGTGTATGTTGGTATTGCAAGTTATAAACTTCTGTTTTTACAGCAAAAAACAATTTTATCTCGGAAAAATCTCCGGACAACCAACAAAAAACGACAAGCAGTTGCAACATTGTGGCAACCTTTGTTTTTCATAGATCCAAGTTTAGCTTACGCATGCAGCTTGGTTTGTGGTTTGTTTACCCGTGGCAACATGTCACAGAATCATTGAACACTGCAGTTTCAACCTATCTTTTCGAACAAACATCAGAAACCATTGGGTTTGTTAACGTTCCCTAGGGCGAAACTTCCAGTGAAAATCTGCTTAGAACAAAAAAAACCACCCATCAGTCCACAGCTTTCCACTTTCCAATCGATTTAAAACAACACATGGTTGTTTCCAAAAATAGGGGTATCCCAAAATGGATGGTTTATAATGGAAAACCCTATTAAAATGGATGATTTGGGGATAACACTATTTTTGGAAACACCCACATAAACATTTCACCAAACATTTTTTTCCACAAGGAACCAATAATCCAATCTCCCTATCCCCATTCCCTTTCCATCACCATCTCATGGATCAAGTCAAGTGGCTGGTAGGAAAGCTGATGAGCCCCAAGGGGATCTGAATTTAATAAAACCAAGCTTTGATTCACTTCACCAGTTCCTGTGTAATTGATGAGCTCTGACACCACCACATAGCCTTGGGGATGGAGGAACAATATCCAGTTTTTTGGGAGTTGCTACCCCTCCGAGAGTGCCAATCTTAGACAAAACTCCCAAAGCAAACTTACAAAATTCAAAAAAACATATTAAAAACCATCAATTTTTCACCTTCTTTTTATTGCTAAGTTACTATGTGCAGCACATATCTTGGCAGTTACACTGGCATTCCATGTAACCACCAAGGACGTGGCCGATGATAAGCGTTCCAAGACCGGGTTGGGTGGTGCAGCACAGGCCTGTGCGCTCACCGCGCTGAGTGCCGTGGTGTTGCCGGCCGCTGAGGCCACGGTGACGCTGGCACGGTACCAACGGCCATAAGTCACCGGATGGATGGAGAGGAGGACGGATTCGTTGGTTTCATCATAAGCCACATCATCAGCTGGAACATAGTGATGTAGAAGTAAATCACCACCTAAACCATCATCTAAAAAGATGTTATATCCAATAAGTGGTGCATTATAAAGTTCAGGATTTGGCCATGTAAGTGTGATTTGATCGGAATCTGAACTGTGTACTTGTAGAACTGGTGCAGCTGGCAGTGGTGAGCAGAAAAAAGTCGAGGCATTGGATAAGAATCCGGTGCCTGTTGCCGTACTCAATGATGCCTTCACATAAATATAGTTGTACCGTTGGTCGACGATGAGTGTATTTCCACTCCCATCCACTTGAGTATGATCAGGAGTTTGACTACAATCATGATCATAGACCAAACCTTGGAAAGATGAACCCGTCACTGAAAAGGTCACCTCTCCAGTCGAAGATCTGGAGTGGATTTTTTGTTGACGTCCGTTGGTTTTGTGGAAAGAAACTTTCAAGTTGAGCAATGTATGATTACATAGAAAGAAGATGCATAGAGCTCAAAAGGCTTCATAACATTGAGGTAGACTGCAGAGAATGATTCACAAAAGATGGCTATGCAAACCCGTGAACAGACCAAAACAGTACTGAAGCATCAGTAGATTTCAAAATATAGGCTTTCTTCTATTCAAACATGCGCATATCTGAATGGGGCCTATTGCAAAAAATGCTGGCATTGAAAGCCACAAAAACCCCTGACCTTCCCCGAAAGAAGTGGTCATTGAAAAACAACTTTGATGCTGGCGTTTTTTAAAACAAATGAAACTTGAAACCTGGAGACAATAGTCCTTACTGAACCGAAATATCTGGGTATTGGCAGGTTCCGGTTCTGTGAGTTTGTGGGGGGCGTAAACTCTCTTCAACAATCAACCTATCTTATTCAATGTGTGCAGCTCAGCTCCAGGGCGGAAACCCCCAAACCATTTGAAGTTCCAAAATATTTCGACAAACAACATATCCAACAACACAGCCTCTAACCCCTTCAAAACAACGGAATCTTCAGGGGTTCTTTTTGGGAAACCTGGCTTTTTTAACTTCTACAACTCCTCTCCCCCGGAGGAACTGCTGCCGAGGTACTGTTGCTCACCACCGTAGGTGTAAGAGGCCATTGACGATCATCAGCTGTGATGTACAAATTGTAACTAGGCACATCATTCCTGGAGAGGAAACGCTGAGCTGTTGCATGGCAGGGGTTGCCGGTGGTTGAGCCACCCATTTGGACAACAGCTCGTCAAGGTTGGATCATTTCCCCAAGGTTTGGGGGTGAAAATAACAAATATTTGAAGTTGCCACCACCGAGATGTGTTTTTTCGTCACATTCCCAACAAACAAAAATGCGTAGTGAAATTTACCAAAAATGAGAGCCGAAAGGAACATATGAGGCCCCCGGCTTCAAACCTTTCCAGAGCGTTCCGCCGAAAAAAAAGATCATTTACATACAGGTTTAGCAAGCAAATAAAAAGACCTGTTTCTCAGAAAACCCTCCCTGAAACTAACAATATCCCCTGTAAATGGATGGTTGGAAGATGAAATTTCCTTTTGGGGCTGAAGGCATATTTTTGAGGGGCGAACTGTTTGTTAGTTTCTGGGAGGGTAGTTCACAGTGTAAACTGACCCGTTTCGCTTCTTAACAAAGGACACTTCCCTGGGAGACATATCATCTTCCATGGGTTATGGTGGATTGGCCAAGAGTGGTTGGTGAATAGGGGATTCCTACTCGACGATTTCATAATCCAATTGGGAGGTAATCTAAATCAACATCAAGCATGAAGCTTCATCATTGATCCAATTGGGATATATGATCCACTCAATTGATGGATGATTCAAATTCCATCTACATCAAGCATATCATCCATCAATGAATGGAAAGTCAATCGGCCATCAATTTCGGGAATTTTGTCCAACTTACAAAAAGCAAGTAAGTGGTAAAATGTATTAAGCGGCTCGGGTAAAACCCTCCTTGTTCCAAAATTTTTCCCCCTTACATCCGAACCAGTTGAACAAATCTTCTCACTAAAGTGTGAGTTCTTTGAAGGTGGTGGTAAACATCCACGTTAACCACCTTACAAATGACCTACACCCCCTGAAACATCTTAACATCTTTCAAAAAAGGGAGACCATTTCAAAAAAGGAAAGGCTTGAACCATCAACCAGTCATTTTTCTGGTAATACTGTTGATGGTTCAGAAATCCCATTCCCAACCAGTTGATATTTGTATAAAACCCCTGCAAATAATGGGATACACAAACTAACTACCAACCTCAACCTTGGTTATAAACGCCGGATATCTTCCATCAAGGCAACCATTCTCCAAGAGTCAATGGCCATTCGCGTACACCACTGAGATCTTTTAAGGCCATACGTAGCGTCGCTCCATCGGAGGATACCTTGTGGCCGTTAGTTGGCGGCTGTCAGAATTCAGGTGAGTAGTAGAAGTCATTAAAGATGGGTAAAAATGGTCAATAATGACACAAGTGATGCTGATTTTTTCTATACGGATATATATGATATATATATATATATATAGAATATACACATTCAAAAAGTTCAAAATAAGCATCACTACACCATCGTTAATTATCGGATGGTATACTATGTAAGTGAAGGGATGCTGAAAATAAAGGTTCGTGAAAATCAGATATTTTGCACAAAAGATTCCTGAAAAAAAGTTGATTTCCATGTGAAGACACTACCTGATGGCCCCATGGTAGTTATGGAATAGACTTAGCAAACCATAACCATTATAACTATCTTGGAAAAGTCATCTGTCCAAAGTTATGACTTGATCTTCAAGGTATATGGTTTTATCTACATCTTTTTCCCGAATAATATTTCCAAACTAGACTTGGAATAATCATTTGGATTTGATATGTACAAAAAAATGTTCAACCGACTCAAGCTGGACAAACCATCTGGGATGAGGCTGGATGAACCATGTTTTGACAAAACTTCAAGAAGTTAACAAATCGATGGATCCACCAAGATCACAAAAAATCATCCTTTCCCTTAAGAAGAAACTCGACAAACAAAGAAAGGCATTCCTGGGTTATTGCTTTTTGTAATCAAAGTCAAGTTCAACGAATTCAAAGGGACCTTTTTGTTTTTTTTTCAAATTCTGTTTAACAACCTTCATGATTACTTCACCAAACCTCAACAAAAAGTACTTGGGCAAACAATTGCTGTTGCCAAAAAAACAACCTCCACTCACCTTTCCGCGGTAAAACTGTGAAGTTTCCTTTCCCTTCGGCTAAGAAACATACGTTGGAGGATCGATCAAAATAGCACTTCCCGTCGTCATATTCACTTGCCATCCTGGATCCAAAGACAAACCACTCTCCGTCATGGCTTGCACCTTGAAGATATACGTGGAGAAAGGCAACAGATGCGAAATGTTCACACGAACTTCCGACCCAGGAACATCCAATTGGATGGTTTCATCTAAAATACCTTCCACTTCATCCACAAAAGCATAGGTCAAACGATGATATAATAGATCTGCACCATGGAGATTTTCAGGTGAAAATCCCAGCACGATAGATCGAAGATCACCTTCTAATTGAGTTGGTGCCGGTTGCATCCCTGGGGGCAATGCACATCTCAACTTCAAAGGTTCTGAAGGTTCACTTTCACCAATACCATTCACTGCAGAGACACGAACCCAGAATGGTAAACCTATATCAGCCACAGCACCTGTGTTGCAGGGAAAGTATTTTTTCAAAATCTTTTGGTTGAAACAAACAATTAGAGTGGCAATTTCTTGGACCTCTGTTCCACCCTCAGAAGTTTTTTTGGTGGGTGGTACCTGCGTAGACTTGAAAACCAATGACTATTCCATGATGTTTTACTGAGAAATTTTATCAATGCATGTACAGTATCCCTTTTTAAGGAAGGGAATGGTTGGTTGAAGGGCACCCTGAACATCAAACACCTCCAGCTTTGCCATCCCTTCAAAGACTTCAGGACTTAGCGTTAAAGCTTGTGTTTGGGAATGTCCTAATTTTTTCCTTGAAGGACCACAAAAAAAATCCTGCCCCAAAAAAACCACCTGTTTTAAATGTGACTTTGGTTGGTGAAATGCCCCCCCCCCAAAATGACCCCGATTTTGTTGGAGTGGGAGTGGCTAGGTGGTTGTTTGGTTACACTTTGTTCCTGGAAGTTTCACAGCGAGTTTACCCCCTAAAAAGAGAAGTCGTGATGTTCCAAGCATTATTTTTCAGTGGCTAAACCTTAGGGGCTTGATTTTGGCCTTATTTTGACAACAAACAAAACTCTTGTTACCAACAATTTTTTGAGGCACAAAACAACATAAAACAACACCATTCGACTCCAAAAATCATCAAAAAGGCCAAGGCACAATCAAAAGATGTGCTTCGTGCAGTTGGTCCTAAAGATGTGACATAAGTTGACCATGAAACTCCATCATTGGAACGATAGACATACCATGCTGTCAAAGGCATACCGCTTAAGGCACGAGGTTCATTATCTTGCCATGTCCATGAAAATTTCAAGGCTGGCAAGCGTGTTGATAGAGGATTTGATGGATCCAATGGTGTATCATCCCATAACCAACCACCCAAAGATGGGAGATTCAAATAGAGACGTCCATCTGTTCCCATTTCTTCAGCTGATACTTCTAAGATTGTTCCTTGTAAGACTGTCACAAAAGGATTCACACGTGGTGCATTGATATCAGCACTGTCGCGTACATCAACTGTTGCTGTTGTCAATTCATAATTGTGTGGATAAGTACAAATTGCTTTACTGGTCCACCAGGACACAGTACAATCATCCAAAAGCTCTGGTGCTGCTGGTTGTAAAGGAACTAAAGCTGGAATCAAAATCGTTTCATTTGGAGTACCTTCACCCGTCTCAGACACCGCAGTGACCTTATATTTGTATGCATGACCTTGTACAATGTTCTCATGTCGAAATGCACGTTGCTCTGGATCTTCAATGACATCCAACAAAGTATACAAATCTTGAGAATCAGCAGTATTGCCATCCACATAGACTTTGTACCCTAAAAGTACTGCATCACTCAATTCCGTTGGTTCTTCCCATGTAATCAAGCTTGATCCAACTCCATTGTTGAAAGTGGCGGAATCCAACTGTAAATTCCCCACTGCCGTAGGAGGTGCAGAACATCGACTTGCCACAGCAATTGATAAAGGACCACGTCCAACAGCACTTCGAGCAGCAACTTTGAACCACAGAAATTGTTTTGATCTGCTTTGACCTATCCAAGTGGATTGTTTTGGACGTTTCTGTTGTTGTTATTTGGCGTTTGTTTTATTGGCCCGGGGGTTTTGGTCGAAAAGCATAAGGGAGTTGTGTTGAAGGTTTTGTTTAAATAACATGGGACGTGTAAAGTTTTTCTTTGAAACAAAACATGGTGGGATGTATAGTTGTTGTTATCTTTGGAGAAGTGGCAGTTGGAGAAGTGTGGATCTAGAGATGGATATGGATCATACATAGCTGTCTTTGAAAACTTGGAAAATCTGAAACAAACACATCCAACAAAAAATGACATAGTGTTGATGGAAGAAATCCTTTACCATGTGGGATGTATAAAACCCTGCAAATAATGGGATACTTACAATATCAACTGGTGCAGGATGTCTTTCATCAACAGTAGTGTTGATGGTTTAGAAATCTGGTATCATCACTTAAAGGATGTCTAAAACATAATCTTGGTTGGTTCATTGGGCAGTTTCTCATGAGACATGATGAAGACTTTGGCAACCGTGGTTGAAGTAAGAACAGGTTCGATTTGAACAACTTGCAGAATGAAGACCTGTTTAAGATAATTTGTGATTAGATAAGATGGATCCCAAAGAAATGGATGAATTACATTACCTCAAACACGCACACACATTTGATGTGTATCTAATGTATACAACTTGCAGCCCCAACTGATGAACATTTCTTTTTATCTTCCCCTTTTGGGATCAGCTACTTGGATCTGCAGCAATTTTCAGGTATAAACCGTGAGCTGAACAGCACGGGAATGTAGGTGTCATCATTGAAAAATCTAAATGAAACAACGAACGAATCAAACACTTCCAAAATCATGACGATGATAACAAGGACAATATGATACTCCAGAAGTTTGATCATATGATGATAACTCAATATACTCATTAAGATGATATTTTACAATCATGTTGGTTCAAATCAAATCTCTATTCAAAATCCGAATTCTTGAAATCAATATGATAAACGTGTGTGGCAATTTTTGGACCTTTCTGTTTCACATATCTTTTGGTGATATCAAGGCATCTCCCAGTGGTACTTCAGAACGGATGATGTAGGGACCAATCCAACCTGGATGACATTCACATTTTACATCCACCCGCAAAAACATCCATTGTGGGGGTGGATGATCCATTCAACAATCAACCTTTGTGTTTTTTGGGTTGATCCCTAAGTCAACCTATTTTTGCCAAGTTGTCCGTGGTCACCAAACCCTGAGTCCAAAAAAAAAACGGAAAATCTCCCCACCTCCAAGTGATGCTGTGAGTGTGCAATCCATGGTATATGTCGTGGTGAACTCATCTTGCCACGTCGCCAGGAAACCTGTATCCTCATCAGGCCATGTGGTACCATCCACTGAGACGTAGACATAGTAACCTGCACCGGGGGTCCCCAATATTGGAAAAATCCATCGTCTTCCTGTCTTCCAGTCCCAGGATTTTTCAGGGCTCTGAGCTGTTGAACTTCGGGGGAAAACTATGACACCGGTGTGAAATAGCTAGAAAAATAGCTTGGATTGAAACGTTGCGTGTTTTTTTTTTAAAGCTTCATTACCTGGCAAACTCAGCTGAACAAAATGAGAAGGGAAAATCCATCAAATCAACAAACGACGTTATGTTTTAATGATTTAAGATCTTTCTTACATCATGCTTTATTAGGGTGCACCTGTATTTGACAAAAAAAACGGAAAACTGTTGGAGAAAACTTCAATTTTCTTCCAACTCCCAACCAAAGCAATTTTTACGGCGGACCTCACCTGTATGATAAGCACCTCGTTCTTTTTCACGATCCAAAATCCATTCCACAATGATTTGCGAATCTGTAGAGGATTGGATACTCAAACGAGGTGGTAAAGGTGGCAAAGCCAATTTATCAAAGGTTAGCCACGTTGATAATGGACTTTGTCCCACATCTGAATGGACTGAAATTGCGACTGATAATGGTGATGAAAGGTTAGCAGTGATATTTAACAACGATGTCAACGGTGAGTCAAAATAGACTTCACGTGTAAAAAGTCCAGAGATTGGACCCTTGGAAGTTGAAATCTTCGCAGTAACTCCTAAGAGTGCAGCACCATGTAGATCAGGTAATGTCCATTGTAGCAATGCCCAGGAATTTGTCACTTCTTGCAAGGTAGGTATGGCCGGTTGATCTGGTGCTTGTGCACAAACCCAGAAGTTTGTTGTTGACATTTCTCCGAGTCCAGCAGGACTTACGGCCGCCACACGAAAGAACAAACGTTGTTGAGAACGACTGAGACCACCCAAGGTACCATCGGTACAATTCACCACGTAGTAATCACTGCGAGTTGTATATGTAGTAAAATGTGTGAAATGAGCATCGACCCAGGAAACATCAAGACTGTAATGTAAAAGCTCATCATTGTCAATACCAGGTAGCCAAGTCCATGATACTGAAACAGTCTCATCATCACTACCATCTACTCGCATCATAGGTTTTGGAGGACCTAAATTCCTGAGAGTGTCAAGGTTCAGAAAATCAGCACCATTGAGTTGCTTCAGTCAACTTTACTAAAGAACATATGACACGCAAGTTGATACTGATACACAACTTCCACCAAAAGTCACGAGAAAAATGACACAAAATCTTGCAGAATGAAACCAATCGGCAACTAACTTTACAGAAAAACAAAGCTACTTTGCCCCTGTTATCCTACAAACACAGGAATTTTTACCCTCTTTCAGGATGCTTTTCACATCAATGGAAGTTTCCTTTTTAAAACCCTGCAACTTATTATCTCTTTCAAACGTTTCTGTCTTTTGGGATTCCAATAACTGAATGAACATCGCTGTTATTTCTCTGGCAGTGACATTCATTCGGGTTACTGATCCACGGTGTCAGGAGAAAGAATTGAAGAAACTGATCTAGGGGACTGATAAATCTCATTGGTTGTTTTCTATATAGTCTATATGTAATACATGTTATTTCCTTGATTGCGATGATAAATCTCAATATTTTTTGAACTTTTCTTTATGACACCAATCAAGTCTATGAAGATCTTTCACGTCAAGAGCACATTGATTTTCAGGTCCTATGTTCATTTTTTCGGGGGAGTAATCTACTCCAAACTTCAAAAACTCGTTGCTGAATCAAGAATTGATCCTACTGCTGATGGTTCAGAAATCCGGCCTTTACTAGTTGAGGGTGGTAGTTTTTTTCCGCAGTATTTACAAGGTTCCCTTGTTGAACTTCAACAACCTTGAAGACCCCACAGTTTATCTACATCCCTGACAATTTGATGGCCGGAAAACTCAACAATTTGCCATCTTTCAAAAACAGGTAGCTTTTCCAAACTACCTTTGTTTTAGTGTTACCTTGTATATAAATTTCTAGTATCTATCTTCAATCTCCAAGCTGTCAATCTGACTTTGATTGACAGTAATTGATTCACCCTTTTAGATGTTACTGAAATGAAACTTTGCAACCATTGATTAAAAAAACATTGTAGCAGAAATGACATAGAAAACAACATGGCTATCAATGCAACAGTCTTTCCAAAGATGTTGCTTCTACGCATCTGCAATCTTTGCGAAAAAAAACAAGTGGCCTTCATGGCGCCCCCTTAGATTTCTTGGCTAAACGGCATCCCATGGATTATTAGCATTCCATTTCATAAATCATAGATATTAACCTTTTGTCACCGCTTTTTGTACTCACCAACATTGTACCAAAAACTATTAAACAACCATCATTTCACCAAATTTGATAAAAAGTCTCCAAGCAAACCCTCGACAAACACCAGGTTTTTTTGTCGTTTTTTTAGATACCAAAACTCTCAGATTCGGAGTTTGTAAATTTTTCACCAACTTGAGGGGTTGGTGTGAAAAAGATCCATCAGTTCACCAGAATAGCAGCAGAAGAAGGTGATGTTTACCAATTACCGAAAAAGCCTGACTTTCAACATGATTGGTAAACATTTGAACCACACTAAATTATTTTGTGTGTCTTTTTTTGCTAAGGTGATATTTAGACATCCATCTCTATGTACCTCCAAATTTTTTCACCAAAAATTATCGGAAAAAAATCCACCAACGTTTCGCCCCAAGCTTCACTCGTTGCAATGTCACCGGAGACCACGGTCCCGTCCCGGACGATGCGCGGATGGCGTAGCGGATGGTGATGTCCCAAGCAGCCGGCAAGGCCGTGAAGGTATAGCTTCGCAAGAAGGGATCGGTCAACGTCACCTGGAGTTTAAGGGAATGGGTGGTGACCGACCCTAAATTCACCAGGTTTTTTTTGAAAAGTGGAGGTATATGTATATATATATAAATATATATTATATATATAACCCCTACAAAAGGTTCAGGGTGAAAAAAACACCCTAGTTTACCTCATTTATTATAAGGCTGTTTTTTCCTGGGGTGGCTCACATCACGCCACTTTTTGGCAGTGGTTTTTGGGGCCCACCTTCTGGATGGATGATGGATGATGGATGATGGAGGAAAACAATTTCTGGGAATGGAAGATTTGTAGATAAAAAGGAATTGCAAGAGTTGTGGTAAGAAAATCATCCAAAATGACATCCAAGTGCTGTTGAGTTTGTTGAACATGGAAATGTTCATTACCCAAACCATCTTCAAATGCTTAAAACTGAAACAACAATAAAAACAGGTTCAACCACCCAACATTCAATACCCCATCTCCATCTTTTCCACCAAAAAAGATCCCTGATTTGTCCCCCCCAAAAGATTTCCCCAACAAAACAAACACCCACCCACCCGGGCCCACCTGTTCCAAGATCTGATTATCATTTTTACGAACAAGTTCAAGTTCAAATCCCCTATGCAATTGTAAAATCTCTTCAACTTGATTCATCAACGTCAACTCCACCGTGACTTCGAAGAGACTCGGCTGATCCCGTTGATATGCCACACGTCGCACCGTCGCCGTGGGCGCCGGTGGTGCTACGGGCAAGGCAGCACAGACCACGTGGCCCGGGGGCGACGTGGCGGTGGTGATGGCAGAGCTCCAGGTGGATGAGACGATGGCCACCACTTGGATGAAGATCGTCTCATTACAAGCGAAAGTTGCCACAGGTTCTTGATTGGATGAAATGGAAGTGAGATAAAAATATGGTCCTTCTTGAAGATTTGCAGTAAAAATTTGAAACTCTTGAATGAACGGTTCAGGGATGAAATCACTGACATTTGTTTCAAAGCTGGACCATGTGATGGTCACAAGGCCATTCTCATACTGCAAGGCATAAGGCGTTGTTGGTCCCAATGGTTGCTTACTGGGAACCACACTGACCATGGAGGAGAATGGAGTACATGTGGCGATATCACAGAGGCGAACTGAAAAGTTGTAGAGATCTAAGGTGTCCAAATCATCCACACGAATTTCAGGAAGTCCACTTTTTAAAATCCAAGTGTAGCCAAAGGCTACATTGAAAATTTCCACTTCATACCATCCAACACATGATGAAATGATTTCATCCCAAGATAATGTTACAGCACCTCCTTGAATTTCTTGAATTTTGAGACCACTTGGTGCTGCAAGCATTGATAATGAGACCGAGCGAATCTCACCAAAATCACTCATACCATCAGAAGTTGTACCACGAACCCGGAACTGATAGCAGGTCTGTGAAGATATGGTAATATCTGCAGAAGGGAGTGATCCACTGTAAACTAAAATATCTGGAAGTGAACCTGTGCCCGCATCCCAAAAGAGTTCATAGTTTGTAGCTAATGGTGCAGATGCAAATTGTGCTTGAACTTCACCACAAATACTCAATGCTTCATTGCACTGCACCTAGGGTGATGGTTCTTACATCATCTTCCCTCCAATTTTTTGTTGGGGATGAATCGGGGATGAAGATCCCCAAAGGAAAACAAACAGGTTCTGAAGAAAAATCACCAACACTTCCCCCCAACAAAAAAAAATAACAAAAACACATGACTCTGTAGTGACTATAGATGGTTTTTTTTCTCCGTTGGGGTGATTGGGATTCCAAAGAGATTCCCCATAACTCTTTGAAGTGTACGGGGTATCCGTTTTGTTTGAAACAAGAAAACTCCAATTTGGAACACCCACGGCACATGTCGTGTAGTAGGTGGTATCCAACTCAATGATATCCTTAGTTTTGCTTCTTGGAAAAAAATCACAGCCACAAATTCCCCCAATTCCCCCGGTGGTGAAACCTTTTTATTGTTCCATGGGTAGAATCCGTAAAAAATCGCCGAACAAAAAAAAATGCCAAGTGCCAAGTATCAAGTCATTTGTGAGATTTTCAATTTGAATTGGTCCAGGTGTTCCTGGTGGTCCAGATGTCGCAAGTTCTAAGATGTTGCTCCGAAGACCTTCATAGACTTGGTTCATGGCAGTGACCGAGAAGCGAAAAGTGGAACTGAAGATTTCAGGCAAATTCACTTCGAAACATAAGCGATCACGTACTTCATCCAATAATTTCACTTGTCCATCCATCAAATGCATCCAAATGAGATATTTCTCAATTTTTACGGCATCTTGTCCACCACCACCTTGATCTGTTGGTTCATTCCAACATAATTCAGGTCGTAATGCTTGAGGATGTGGCCATGTAGCCCTCAACTGCTGTGGTGCCGCAGGCGCTGCCAGCACCAGAAACGCCGTTTCGGGACTCCACGAGGAAACCACCGTGGAATCGTCGGGACCCGTGAAGGCGCGCAGGCGGAAGCGGACGGTGCAGCCGGGTTCCAGGCCGTTGAGTTGGTAACGTTGGTATTCCGACCTGGTAACGGATGGTGGTGATGGAGATGATGGTGGGTAGTTGGGTAGTTGGTAGTGGTTTTAGGGGTGGCAATCACCTGTGACTACTTGATTTTTGTGATGATGATGATGTTTTTTTTCTTCCTTGGGTGATGGATGCTTGATCATTTTTTTGGGATTTGATGGTAGGAAAGTGGAGGATTAGAAGGTAAGGGATCTCTCACCCCCCTCGTGAGAAGTTTGATTTCTGAAAATTTCAAACTCACCAGTTGAGCTAATGGAAGTTGAGTTGAAGGTTTTTTCTATTGAAAATGAGGCTTCTCCGAAATACATCCCCAAATGGCCTGATTTCCGAAGCATGAACGGTGATTCTCAAGTGAGCATGTTTTTGATTGGAATTGATGGGAGATGTTGAGATAAAAGGGGTGGGAAATTGTCCACAATGAAACATTCGAAAACAGAGAGACTGTTGCAAATAAAAATTGGATCTGCAACATCTGTTTTTTTTCGGGAATCCCGCCGGAAAGAAATGGCCCAACAAAAAACAGATCCCATTTTGGCTACAGGCTGTTGAACATAAACCAGTAACCAACTACGGTGTTTCACAACCACTTGGAAACTCAACATCAATCTCCGTATCAAGTTGCCACCCCTCCAAAAAACTACCATGGCAATGGGAAATCACCATTTTTCCATTTAGACAAACAACGCATCTGCGTTCCAAATCGTTGGAATTGTCCCTGGCTGGTGGTTGAATCAACCCATCCGAAAAATATGCGCAAGTCAAAATTTGGAATCATCTTCCCCAATGTTCGGGCCTTAAAATTTCAAAAAAATAGTTGAAGTTGCCACCTATCAAATGTGTTCTTCCCCACATCCCCAAACAAGAAAAAAAATACTAATATGTTGATATTTTGTTTGGGGGGGAACAAAAATTGGGGTACTTAGTACCTTCAACCCCCAAAGTGTGCCCCCACTTGTCATCTTCCTTTTTCGGGGAAATCTGCCCCTTCCAACCCCAACCGAAGCCCCACCTGATCGCCAAGGTATGTGTCCAATTTCCTCCGAAACCACCGTCGTGTTGGAGCTCCACCCAAGTGGCGAAGGAGGGCAACTGCCAACGTAACGACAGGGAATCCCTTCGCGGCGTGATGCGTTGATCACGGAAGGGAGGAGAGACCTGGAAGACCTGGAAGGAGTCGAAAGATGCAGGAGTTGTTGTGGGGTCAAAATGTTGATGTCTTTTTTTGGAAACAAAAATGGACAGACAGGAAGGTGTTTTTTTGGGGGTTTTAATGGGTGAGATAGCTTGGTGTACGCTTCCAAAACTCTTCTCAAAACTTGGTCGAATCAAAAGGGCCCGGTTCCAAAAACACCTCGGACGTTCCAGTTGCAGAAGTGGTTTCAGCCTTGGCACGGAAACGCCGTGGCAATGGCGTTTCTTTTTGAGATCAAAAATCATCATCACAGAAAGGAAAAAACAGTTTGGGTCTTTTTAAACATGAACAACACTTTCCATATGGTTCTTGTGTAACAATACCTTTCTTTTTTCTTCAACAAAGAAAAAACAGTCCGCATTTGCGGAATCCCGGCGGAAGTGTTGAAAACCCATCATCTTTCAGACTTGAACAACATTTTTGGTGGGAATCTGGGAGTGAGATTTTTCATATTTCCCGCGAAAAAAAAACCTCACCGACGATGAAGATGCATTTCCTGGACTCGAAAACGATCATGTTTCACAGGTTATGATTGGACTGGCATCATGGGTGAGGGGACGCCGGTATCCATATCAACACCTATATACTTCAACAAGAATTGCTTTCAAAACGAGGTCCATGAATCAAAAACCTGGCCAAATCATTCCCCCAGAAAAGTTGTGATGATTCTCAACCTTGGGGAATATCCTTAGCTTTCCCCTAAGAAACACACTTGCCACATTGCCATGGGTGGGTTAACACGTCGATGCTGCGTTTCGTTTTGCGGTTGCCAAATGAAGAATGAAATCATTCAGCGTCAACCCATCGACAAGGCCCACGGTGAAAAATCTCACAGGAGCTTCAACGTCAACGGGAAATTAAATACGTCCACATCTTTTACACCCGTATCCAACTCGCCAAAAATCGCCTCTTTTCGTGAAATTTCGTAGGGGGGAAGTTATGTCCTGAGCTTTCAACACCAAGAACTCTGTGAATTTTGGGGAAGTTTCCTGAACCCACCCTGAAGCTCTGGTCTATAGGACTTGGGATGGAACCATGGAAAAAAACATCGTATCACAATCTCACCAACAGATTCTTTCGGAGATCAAATGTCAACAGAAATTGAAAAAGAATGAAACACATCTCCATCCATTTCTCAACATTCCTGAGCTTTCCCGAACTGTACTCGTACGTCGTACTGGTGCAGATTCCTAGTCGTGGAATCCAAAACGAGAAGGTTTTCTGGATGTTTTTGGCTTTTTTGCTTGCTTGTTTGTCCGTCTGTTTGTTTGTTTGCTTGCTTGCTTGTTTGCTTGTCTGTTTGTTTGTGAAGAAACTGTCGACCGGTTTCTTTCGTCACGGCAAATGTGTCTGGGTTGATTGGTTGGTCGTAAACCAAATTTTATCAGAGGCCACGTTTTTTGTTTGATGATCAAGCTTTGATGGAAGTATTTTCATTACGACCTGGAAAGTACATCGTTAGCCACTTCCATTAGTCTTGGTTTATCATGGGCCCAAAAACTAATCGCCACGAATTTTGGGAGTGGCGTTGCGCCATCGATCCTTTCACCAACTTCCCGCACATCTGGAGTCCGTCCTCTTCTGTCACCGTTGTAGCTATCCTGGTGGCTGTAGTGGTGACCGGTTTTGGAAATCATAGGGTATTCAAACAAAAACTCCCCTTAGCGAAGTTTAACAGCAAGTTTACCCCTAAAAAAAAATACGGAACCTCAAAGGAAAGTGGCAAACGTCTTCCAACCATTGGAATTTTCATGGGACATTCGTTGGTTTTCGGTGGAAAACCCAGTTTTGATACCAACAAACTGTTGGCAAATCTACACATGGAGCCCTCTCCTGTTGCCCAAGTCGTCATCACCCTGACTTTGGCTGTGCCTGTAAGCACAGAGTTGGTTTTGCGTTTTTCGGGGTGAGACGCTTATAGAGATTTGCTTGTTGGATGCCTGGAAAATCACCCAAATGGTGATGAATCCCATGGGATTCGAATCCGTAAAAACATCACCAACTAAACCAATCCAAGGACATGTCTTTGTTGTTGTTTTTTTTTCGGTTGGTAAAACAGAAATAACACATCAATGCCAAAAAACCCAGCATAAGTCTAGATTCGTATACTCCGTCAACACAAAAACCGATTCGGTGCAAACTTGCAATCGGCTGAACAGTCACCCATCGAAGGATCAAACTTGAAACTCAAAATTGGGAAGAAGTTGGCACCCTCTAAGTGAAACATGAAACATGTGACAAAAAATGTAGAGCTTGCAACAGGCATTACCTGAAAATGGCACTTTTTCATCTTTCGTCGTTCCGTTATTCTTGAACAGCTACAACCCATGTCAGGGTTGGTTGCGCATCATTTCTTCGTGAATTCTTGCGGGACGTTTCATGAACAGCGGTCCCTAAAAGTTAATAAAACAAAAACTCAGCAAAGCCCTTTAGCTCAGTCCAAAAAAAACGCAAGAAACTTCTATCTGATACTGTTGATGGTTCAGAAATCCGGTGTTTACCAGTCGAGGTTGGTATGTTATCCCCATTATTTACAAGGGGGGAAACCTCTCCGGATTTCTGGCACCACCAAAAACAGTAAGGTGACCTTTAACTACTCGAAACACCCACACATCGCACCGTTTCCCATCCGCCTCACCAAGTGGAGGATCAACAGAATCAATAGATGTGACATAGAAAAAAACACCTGCGTTTTGCAGCGTTTTGTGAAGGTGCTGGAGGAAACGAACAAAAAAAACATGGATTTTTGTTTCAAGAGGTGTTTTTTTCTTTTTCAAATGCAAGTTGTTTTTGGTAGTTTGCATGAAACACCCAAGATTTGACATGACCTTTGTACACACTGCAACGCCCGCAACCCAACCAAAAAGTTGAACAACAAAGTTGTTTTACAACAAACATGGTATCATCTTCTGTTTCTTCAAAGAAAAAGAATGACCAAAAAAATGCCCCCAAGAAAACTAACATGACAATGGAAAAACCACCATTTGAAGATGTACTTCATAGAGAACATGGGGGATTTTCAAACACCAGTCATGTTAGTTTTCAGGGGAGTAATCTCCAAAAACATTGGTGCCTTTTTTCAAGTTGATCACTTTGGATCTTCACCTGATCTCCGGAGGATGAAGGGCATCCTGAAATGGCTGGAAAAAGGACAGAAGTTGAACCATTTTTTAGCTCAGGAGCGAGATTTTTCAGAGGTTTCTGATGTTTTAGTTTCATTGGGATATAGTTCGAGAAACTGAAGGGTTTTGTACAAACAGATTTGGCATGGTTATCCTGAAATTATGGCGGAAAATCCACAAATCCGAACCACAATACCAGTGAAAAATTGTTTTTTTTTTCAAGCAAAAACCACCTCTCTTTGTGGAATTCCCACGAGTTTTTCCGACAACGACGAACCTCCCAGCCTCCATGAAAAAGGCACAAATTTTTCAGAGTTCCATGGGTTTTGTAAGTTTTCTGAAAAATTGATGTGGGTTTGGTGGTGGTGGTTGGTTGATTGTTGGTTTTTGGTTGTTGGTATCTTGTTTGGTTGACCTTGTGGAAACATCCAAAAAATCCGGTGTTTTTCTGATGGCTTCTGGATTCTCTCGGCCGTTTTCTGTGGCGGTTTGCTTAATCCAAGACCACCGGGACACGCACACAAATCGCCGGCGGAGTTCTACATGTGAAGGGAGTGAATTTTCTGAAATGAATGAACAGGTATGAATAGATGAGCAACGTTCAAAACCTTTACGTTCCATTTTACTGATTGGTTCATGACAAGATCCAGACTTCATAGTTTATGAAATAATCCCTATGCCTATCTATAATCATATCATATAAGTGGGAAAAATTGTTCATCCTTTTTATACAGCAAATAACCACTGTTTATGGTCACTGCTCGTATGAATTCATTCACAGTCTTTGTTTTGACATCCTTAATTTTATGGCTTAAGAAATCCCAAGTGTTTTCCATGACACCCGGGGGGGTGTGAACTCGTCACTGCCAGCGAAACGCCATTTCTTTTTTGACAAAAGGTCAACTCGTCGCTGCCGACGTCTGAGGAAACTTCAGGGAACCAAGACACAGGTTGGGGTGAAAACACCGAGGAAACCGAAAACAAACGAAGTGCAGTTGGGGCTTTAAAAAAATCGTGGATGATGGATCTCCCAGATAACTTTTTTTCAAGCAACATCTTGGGATCACAAAAACGGTTTTTCACTTCGCAGGCGACTCGAAATTATTCAAAGTGATTTAATAGTGACTTTTTGCTAAATCTCATGATCTTTTCTAACCTTTGGGTGCGACATATATGGGGCCCCGTTTTTTTTTCTTAAAAAAAAGAACGCCTCCATCCAAACCTACACCTTTAAGAGGATTTTTAATATTTCAGATGTTTTTTTTAAGAACCTTTTCTCAACTCCAAAAAAAACTCTCATCATTGAACGTGAATAAAACAACTTCCATGCAAAAAAAAACAGAATCCATTCACCGCAGCGTTTTGCCCAAGGGTCTTCAAAGTTTTTTGCAAACGTCAGGAACGACGCCCCTGAAACGTCTGGTTGGATCCAACCATTTTGATACAGGGATCTTAGGTCTAACAGCAAAAGCCCCTGAAAATGGACCTTCTTCCCGAAAGGAAAGTACATCGCGTCTTACAACAACCATCCAATTTTCAGGTGCAAACTTGCTGTTAGTAAAAATCGGAATGTACTTGTAGTAGCTTTTTCTATTAGCACACCGTGGAATGGGACTTTGGGATATTTGTCCCTAAAAAAGTAGGTTGACTATGATTCTGGTCAAATGGAATAATACTTCACCAACCAAGATTTCCCTAAATATAAGGGGGGTCCCTTTTCCCTTCCAAAACGCTACATTTTGGAGGCCCAGGTCGTGTTTTCGGTATCCCGCCTTTAATAGGTATAGAAACCCCTACGGAATTGGGTTGATACCCCTTCCCCTATATGGAAATGATAGGACTTTAGACCCGATCGCACATATGATGTGTTGGTCCTGCCTAAATGCTGCTTAAACAGCGCATTCCATGAAGGTTAATTTGAAAACTTTCTGCCAGTTACATAGGGATGACTTGTTTTTCCTCCATTGTGAACCAGGCCCCAAGATGATATCAGAGGTTCATACATTTTAACCCAACAATGCTATGATAAGAAACCCAATGAACCCAAAACTGATATCACCAAACTAACCAATTTACAAAATAAACCATACTAGGAAACCTAATAAATTGATAAGCTCAAAAAAAAAACATCCATTTTTCCGTGTCTATCAACTGGTCCCTTGGACAGTCCATTGAATCAACTGAACCGAACAAATTCGACCCCGTGTTTTTCGGGGCCAAATTCTTTTGGCAGCAAAGCACACCCGAGTTCGCATGATTCTATGGTGTAAGTTTTGGCAAATTTCAGTTGGCGAACCAAAAAATCAACGACTTGGAAGATTTTTCCTCAAGAAAATAGGCCTGTACCTTCCATGATTGGTTTTGAACCTCATACCCTCCAGGCAACTGACATAATTCCCTACCGAAATCGCTTCAAAAGTCGATGATTTTCTTCGTCCTAAGGTGGGATGATGGCAGTTTCCTGGTTGATTTCTGTTTCGAAATTCCACCTTCAATTCCATGACGTCAAATCCTTTCAACACCACAAGGGCACCGGAATCTCATGAGGTGACCATATCAGCTCCACCCTCACTGGCTTTCTCGTACATGTACCTCGACATGATCTCCCGGAGATAGTGGCTAACTTCCCCCCGTGTGTCTTTTCATAAGAAATGTCACAACAACAACAACAACAACAACAACAACAACAACAACAACAACAACAACAACAACAACAACAACAACAACAACAACAACAACAACAAAACTGAGAAATAAATCTTGGAAATTTCAACATCTGGTGGACTTGAAATCATGGAATCGTTACCATCTCCTCGTCCTCCATTGACTTAAAAACCCGCTGGGATGACACAGGGGGTATGACGTACCAAGCATCAACTATAGGTAAAACCACAGCAGATTTGTGTCCAAAACTTCCCCCCGTTTTCCAACGCAAATCCAAAAGATCCAATTTGACAACCAATTTTCTATCGTAAAAAACTTTGGGAATTGGATTTTTCCATATTCAAAGCAGTGGATCTTTCCAACCATTGATAGAAATCATGAAAAAAACAATTCCCCAAATGTAGTTTAAAAAAATAATGTATATATATATATATATTATACACAGTATATAGATCATTGCAACAAACAAATCGCATTTGGACTCCCGACTCCTGTCCTTATTCATGTCCAGTTCTTGAAGTTTGGCTACAGGCAATCCCAACACATCCACCATGGTCTGCACTACCGGAAAGGGCACTTGCTGAAATGTTGACAGTTCCATCGCGAAAGTTCGTAATTCTTCTCTTTCACCACATCCCAATGGACTTGAACCTCGAAAAAATCCATGGTTCGCAATTTTTGGTTAAGCGGCCGCTAGGAAAATGGAGAGGGAAACGAAACACAAGGTGGAAAGAAAAGACTTGTATACTAATAAACATAGAAACATAGGATCCGAAAATTTAAACCATATCTTGAGATTTCTCAGGATGCAATCATGGCAAATGAAGGTTTAAAAGTTTAGAACCAGCCAAACCATGTGATACCTCCGCAAAAAAAAGGCCACTGTTACTTGGGAGGGCTTTTCGCATCCTAAAATTTCTATCCTGAGCCTAGAAATGAAAGCCTACTAGGAAATTTACATCAACTGAAAGGGCATATCATCATTATCATCATCATCATCATCATCATCATCATCATCATCATCATCATCATCATCATCATCATCATCATCATCAGTAATCAAAAACCAATGATTAATAACCAATGATCAATAATAACTAACAATGATAATGAATAATGATCTTCATAAATATCATAAATATCATAAATATCATAAATATCACTAATCATCACTAATCATCATCCACCAAACTTGTCGTTTTTCGTTTCAGCTTCCTCCCTCCCCCTGGATCTCCCAGGCTTCGGCAGGTGTCAATCGAGCACACCACTTGCGTTCCAAGACGTCGCCGTTGGGACAGGGGTCCTTGTAGGCAGGTGAAACGAAACGGGGGGACGAAACGGGGGGGGGAACAGGCTCCATGTGGGTGTTGAACCAAAAATAAGGGGTGTTTCCCCCAAAATGGATGGTTTATAATGGAAAACCCTATTAAAATGGATGATTTGGGGGGAAAACCCACTATTTTCGGAAAGACCCATGTGGAGATTTGCCCTACCTTTTTGTTGGGTATCAAACATGTGTCTTTTTCCACTGGAAACCAATAAAAATGTCACCTGAAAATCCAATGGTTGGAAAGATGTGTTTTCATATTGAAATAGTCCTTATCTTTAGGGGACATGTTAAAGGTGAGAAACTAGTTACTAACTACAATGAGCCACCAAGTAAGGTTTCAAGAAAACAGCGTGAACAACAAACTTTCAACTGACATCTTTGGTTTGCAGTGGTGAAATCATAACTCTGCTGGACCCGATGTATCCAAGACAGCGGAAAGTGAAGCTTTTCAGAATCAAAACGCGGACAAACATAACCCGAAGTACACACTCTCTTAAAATAACGTACCACCTGAAAAATGATGATTGGAAGATTTTTGGAGTAAAAGACATTTTTTCAAGAAGGGTAAACATGAAGCGATGATGCTGTGTTTTTTCGATTCCATTGTGGGACTGCTTTACGCAAGATGACACACCATGAAATCCTACACCCCTGAAGTTGTTTTTCCAAATAATCATGCTTCAAGCATATACTTGTATGTATATGTCCATATATGCATGTTTCGAATACAAGAAAGATTTCAAGTTCACTGGCTGTTTTCCCTGGTTTCCGTCCTCAGGGCTATCGTGGAAATGCAAGCCATCGCGGCCCCAGTCCAACCTTTGGAGTGAAACAAGTGGAAGGCAACTTTCACGCGGGAAAAAAAAACATCGGAAAACACATGTTTTTTCACTGTAACATTTACCAAGAAACAACTGAAGGACATCGGAAAAACGACAATTTTTTTTGTGTAAATAGTCAGGAATTTTCTTTTTGGCCAAAAAATGAATGTTAGCTGTTTTGAAACTTTGAAGTTGTTGCTTCTCCGAAGAAAAACTCAGGGCTTCCCTGCTTCAGGCTCATCAATTTGCGACCATCCAAGTATTCATAGACCACCGTGTGGTGATCGATGGTTCCTGGCACTTCGATCGATCCAACATCTGCATCTAACACCTCAATAGCTATCATCTTGTGAAACATGGCCTCCTATCATCTTAATCATCCTTCCCCCTAATCAAAACCCAACCCCCCCAAAAAACACCGTCACCGGTCGCAGATCCCAAGGCCAACCTCCAAGGAAAGGATCCCGCCATATGGCTACATGACGAAAATGTAAATTTCGGGTGCTCATCACCGCTAGATGCCTCGATTGTCGTTTTTTCCGATTCCACAAAACCCAACAAACAAAAAAACCACCGATTTGGACATTGATTCTCTGTCGCAACTTTTTTTTCAAACAAAAATTTTCAAACAAAAAAAATGCATTGAAAAAAATGATGCAAATTTTTTTCATGTGAGTTTTTCCAATAGGTTAGTTGGATCCCAAAGGCTTTTCCAAAGCATATCAAATTGTTAGTTTGCACCATGATTTTTCATTTTCCTCATCGATTGTCATGTGACTTAATCTCTTCGCCAGTTACTTCTCTGCTGGTACCATCCTGGCAACACATATACCATAGTTTTAGGTATGCTTTTTCCAAATGCACATTGGTAAAATCCAGCTAAAAATCAGAGAAATCAAAATCAGTACGTACAATAACTCAAATAAAAAAGTAGTATCTTAGCATATCAAAAGCAGAAGTGATAATATAAATAACATATACCAAACCAGCCTCCCTCAACCCCTTTGTTTAAACCACTGACGTCTTGACCTTTTAAACACCGTCAAAGCCGAGGTGCGGCGGCAATTTGCCGCGCATGTCTTCACCCACGCCCTCTAAAACTGTGGCCGGGGAGGATGCTTGCGGGGGAAAACAAACCGGGGGACATGAAGGTTGGAGGTGGTGGAGGTGGTGGAGGTTGCTGCTGGTGGTGGTGGTGGTGTTGTTGTTGTTGTTATTATTATTATTGTTGTTGTTATTATTATTGTTTTTTTTCTTGTTGTTGTTGTTGTTGTTGTTGTTGTTGTTGTTGTCGTTGTTCGTTGTTCGTTGTTGATTTGCGTTTGTTTTCCCTTTTTGTTTGGAATGATGGTGGAGGAACCCCTAACGGCTTGTGGTTGTTTTTTGATTGTTGTGGTCGTGGCCGACGACATCAACGGACGTGAAAAACGTTCCGGTGAAGATGGTCCAACAGTGGAGGCCTGACTCCTGTCTCTCTAAGTTCCAAGCTTCCTAATCCTTTTCCCCTGAATATTGGTGATTCAATGTGTACCCGCCCCGAAAATTAACATGTCCCCTGAAACAGAACCATGTTAAAAGGACAGTTCACCTTCCAACCATCAATTTTCAGGGGATGTGTTAGTTTTCAGGGGGGTCTCTCTCTCTCTCTCTCTCTCTCTCTCTACTATATATATATATATNNAGGTCGTCTCTCTCTCTCTCTCTCTCTCTCTATCTATATATATATATATGTATGTATACAAATATGTAACTAATTCTGGAAGATATGTTTGCCCATTTTCTTCCGGACAAAAACAACAAAATCTGGAAAGAACTACTACTTACCTGCTTTATTCTAAAAAAAATCACCAGTTCTGAAAAGAACATTAAACCTGTTGATTCCAGCGTAGCAACAGTAGTGTACCAAAATTTGAATCAAAAGCACAATCTCCATCCTGTGGATGGAAGAAATCCTGCACCACCTGGAAAAACTACCAACCTCAACTGGCGAGTTTGCCAGATTTCTTCCATCAACAGTCCCTTTCCATCACCTTTCCCTGAAAATTGGCCTGATTCCAAGTTGGGTGTTGGTGATGACAACTGGCCGCCCATCGTTCCACCAGAATTCAGGCCATGTTCGCCCGCAACGGTTTTTTTCCCGGGTTCCGGTGGTCGTCGTTGTTGGTTCCTTGCCTTTTTTTTGAAGGTTGAAAACACACCAAAACCATGGGACTGAAAGCTACTCACTGCCTGGTTTTTGCCATATGTGCGTGTTTTTTTTTTGTGTTGTTTGGTTGAAATCACTATCATTTTGAATATCATGGCTACCTTTTGCCCCAAAATGAAATAATGACTTTGGTGCAACAAAATGAGAGAAGAACATGATGACGATGATGATGGACGATGATGACGATGATGATGGACGATGATGATGATGATGATGATGATGATGATGATGATGATGATGATGATTTTATCTATCTTTGGATGATGCCATCTTTGGAACTTCGAAATTAATCTCTTTTCAGCTTCCAAGGTGCAACTATGGTGTCATTTGGATAGAATTTGCTGTCACTGGCTTGAGTAAAATCTGCTGCACTTTCCGCATCATGCATCTCTATGAATGTATCTACATCTATGTAATCAATATATCTCCATCCTATACTTATTACTCCCATTCATTTTCACATTGCCAAACAAAAATCCGAAAATTTGAACTCGCACGCCTTGCTCAACCCCCATCTTGTTGCAACCTTTTGCTCATCATTTAGGATCGGGAAAATGGGGTTACAGTATCCGTTTCTCATGCTCATCACTGACTGCAGGTCGCCCAGGTGTTTTTTTCTGTGGGAACGTTGGTCGGTCGTGCGTTTTCAGGCTTCATAGGCCGGCACTCTTTGCATCGGATCGGGACGCACTTCTGGACGCACATCCGGCAGCTCCTCGAAGTTCGTCAGGGCGTTTCGTTTTTTGGAGGGGTTAAGATGGCAATGGTACAAAAACCTACCAAAAAATTTAACCATCCCAGGATTTTTGGGGTTAAAAAAATACAAGTACAACATTTCATGAATGTCTTGTTTTTCTTGCTATGTTGGATCTTGGCCCCAAAGTTTAATGAAACTTTACACAATGTGCAGTGGTGAAGCTATCTGAATCCAGAAAGCTGATCCTGAAACTCAGGGAATTTGGTGATAAATCTGTCCAGGTATCTCCCAGATATTTGCATTGCATCGAGTTTTAAGTTTTTAGAGACTAATATTTCTTCATGAAACCAGATGTTTAAAGTCTAATAAAACCCAACATATCCCAACGCTTCTTTTTCCCCCACCAACATTCATCAAAAAACATGCACAACCTCAATTTCGAGGTGAAACATCAACACCAAAATCCAAATGATCCCCCAAAAAAAACAATCATTCCCAACCTTTTTAAACAAACGCTAAACACTAACAAGAAGTCGTTACAAAAAAAAACAACCCAACAGTTGTTGCACCACCTTGGCTGTTTCGGCCATTGTGGGCGTCAAGGTTCGGCTCCTTCCAGGAGGGTAACTCCATGATTATGGGAGGAAGGGTAACTTGGAAAAGGTGATGGATGATTTTTTGCTTCAAAACTTTTTTTTTGGTAGATTTTGTTGGGATTATTGGTGAAAAAATGCAAAAACAAGGGCTGTACTTGAATTTGTTGGGATATTTTGGTAGGGAAGAAACCTGTTCAACGGATTTGTTGGATGGATAACCGGTTGGGCAAACAAACTTCAAAATGCTTTCAGTGAAATTCCTTGAAGAAACCTATTTTTCTTCTAGAATAGACGTAGAAACATGTCATGTATATGAACATTTCGTTTCATCTTGCTACATTCCGTTTAACTTGTTAACATGGAACTTCTAAGGGGGGTATCATTTTCGCTGACAATGTCTGTTCTGTCGAATCTTCAAGGCAAAGATCTAAGACAACTTTTGCGACACCTAACTTTGTCTTCACAACTTTTTGGCTCCCCCAGCTTTTTTTTTGAGAATTCATCTAAGTTCTGTCACAGAAAAAAATGTGAAAAACTGTGAGATAGCACCTCATTTTTCCTGCAGCATTTTGCGTTTGGAAATGGAATCCACACAGACACAAACACATGAATCCTTTCCCCATAAATCTTAAGTCAAAAATCCCATCAAACAGGTGGTCTTTGTTCGCAAACGAAAACCCATGGCATTTTGGAGGTCAAAAACCACACAATTTCGGCTTCCAACATCTCCGATTTTTTGAATCTCTAAGGTATGAGGGAATGAAGCTATGGTTGTGTTGCATTGAATAGTTTCCCCGTATCTTACCCTAAAAAGGCCAGCCACCCACCTCCAAAAAAAGGCCACCCCAATCCACAATCTTAAATCGCAACATCAAATCGCCTCTGAACGCAGGTACCATCCTTACAATGTGATTCCACTTCCTTCAACCTTGGCAACGACACCGGAAAACCGTGTGAACGGACGCGACCTGAACAAGAATTCTCCAAGCTGTTCCGTGCCTTTCAAAGAGATGGTTACGGTTGGTTCTTCTTCTTGTCGTTGCTTGTTGCTTGTTGGTCCCCTGATTTCTTGTGATTTTTTATCACTTTCTCTTTCAGTGGAGAAATTTTCATTGCAAGAAAATCGCTCGTAGCCAGCACCTGGCCAAGTATCGCGTACTTTTTTGTCCCATACGATGGGCAACAAAAACACATCAAACCAATTTCACAACATCCATCCTTTGCAACCACAAACAAAATCTGGAGCACATCCAAAATACAAGACCTCTCTGTTGTTGCTGTTGTTGTTGTTGTTGTTGTTGCTGTTTTCGTTGTTGTCCGTGTTGTTGTTCCTTGTTGCTTCTTGGTTTCTTGTTGCTCCATTGGTCCTTGGGGAACCCCAACTCTTCATGGCCGTTGCTGTTGAAATAGCTATAGACCTTCATCACACCTTGGTGAAGCCGAGGGTGTGGATGCTCAGACGGAGGGTGGATTCGTTGATTCGTTCCAAAGGGGTACTGGAGACTTGTCATGAGACGTTTTTTATATCTTCCAAACTTGGGAATAATATCCTAAAAACAACAAAAAAACAAGTTTGAAGCAACTTTCCGGCAACAAAAAATAGATGCAGAATGTTGATGATTGGAAAAAAATGGAAAAAAGGTGTGTTCTCTTTCAAAAAACAACAAAAACGGGTTGCGCTTTCCCCCTCTGTTTGAACCACCCAACCCCAAAAACCCGCCTTCACTCTGTGGAACTTCGACCGCTTCCCTTAGAAACAAGTTGAGCAATGAAAAAATTACCCTGGTTGTTTAGGGTAAATAGGGGATGATACCTACCCAGTTATGTGGGGATTTCCTAGAGATGTTTTTCAAGAAACAAGTTGGAACCAAAAAAATGCCCGTCATCAAGGAAGGGAATAAAAACAGTACCATTGTCCTTTACCTGGGCCTTACTTGGGGCCTTGAACATGTCATCTTGTCATGTCCAGAAACCCCGCGGGTCAAAAGTTGCACATCCGAGTTTTCGTATATCCGTTGAAAGCTGCGGCTGGTCGAAGAATCCTTTCGGAATTTTGGAAAAATCCTTTGGTCAAAACTTTTCTCGAAAAAAATCGATCATCCTTTTTGATCACCCCCTCCAAAGTTTAACGAATTGTTCACCTGAAAATCCCTTTCACACAAAAAGAATTGTTTCACTGGCTTACGTTAATAGGAATGTATAGAAATCATCATAAATTCAGATGAAACCATCTTCAACTTCAGGGAATAAACATCTTCAAAATCTCTTCCCTCATCAACTGGGTCGGTTTCATCCATCCACATCTGGGACACCCCAACTGCGGTGCAACCGTCTCTGTTGGTGCATAGCCTAGTAACCATCTAGCCTTGCAGTGGCCGTTGGCAGATAGGGTTGAAGTTGTACTAAAACTACGAGTTACTTACCACATTTAAGGGGAAATGAACTCCCAAAAACCGCCGGCAACCAAAACAAAACAGATGTTTTTTACACAAAAGGAAAGGCACCACCGCTGACGAAGATGAATTTTGATTGCTGCAGGTACCTTCAACTCAGGGTGGATGTCATTTTTCCATCCAACCCATCACGAAAATGTACTATATATAGAAACCTAAGGGAGGTGTAGCTACTCAGCTCGCTCTCCACCCCTCCAAAAAATTAAAGCCGAACTTCCCCCAAACAAAGGAACGGCAAATTGCAAATGTCTGGAGTCTCCCTTTTCCCACCATTTTTTGGCAACTTTTGGCTGTGAGTTTCGGGGGGCTGTAATACAGCAACCGTTCGCTCCAACTCCGGCATGGTGAACGTTCCCTCCGCCGAGGAACAGAGTTGGTCATTCGATGCCTCGTGTTTTTTTTCTCGAACGGTTGGAAGGGTGTCATCCCAACGTGAACATGGGCAACCAACGTTTGGAAATTTGATTGAATCCTTGGGTGCTTTTTTCAAACCCCCCAAAAGAAGGGTGTTTTTCCAGCATGTTAAATAACAAACTGATTGATCTGATTGATGGTAAAACTTCCACCCCCGAAAACTAACATGGAACCTGAAAATGAACCCCTAGAAGAGGAGATTCCTATGAACAACCATCATTTTTAGGTTCCATGATAGTTTTCGGGGCTGTACCTTTATTGTAAAATGTAAGCTCTCTCCCATGGCTTTTCACTTCGGACAGTGGGATTTTGGATCCAAGCTGAGCTCCCCAAACATCATCTGATCCATGTTGTCCCACACGAGGCTAGGCGAACCTAGCCGAATCCCCCACAGGATCTGGATGGCAACCCCTTGGAAAACCCCAAAAAATATAAAGGGCAAAGCCAAAGGAACACAACATGAATATATCATAATATATCAAATCATACACAAATAATTGGGATGACAAAAAGGATATGAAGTAACAACTTGTAATTATCTCCAAATCCTTATTCTTTAGATCCTGTATCTCCAAATGGATGAAAATAACAAAATACCCTACAAGTCCTAGAGCCTCACAAAGTATGTCCTTTGCCGAAGTGGGCCTAAAAGGGAGATACGCCGAGGGTTTATTCAACGCCGAGCATTCCACGGCCGAGTGTTTATGAAAATGCCGATGAATCTATGGCCGAGGGATTTGTTATACCATAACCCTGTCCCATCTCAGATTTTTTCTCCATTTCACACCTTCATTGCATGCGGCGTTTGCTCATGTTTGCTCACGCTTGCTCATGCTAATTATGTTCCTTTTAGGGCTTTTACGTACCTTTTAGGGCCTTTACACGTACCTTTTAGGGCCTTGCTCACGTTTGCTCACGTTTGCTCACGCTTGCTCACGTTTCCTCACGTTTGCTCACGGATATCCAGCTCATGATCAATACATGTTCTTTTTAGGGCCTGAGACCTCAAAAAGTACATGGTTCAACATGACATCAGGGCGTTCCTTTTAGGGCCTCAGACCTTAAAAAGGCACATCATGACTTTTGGTGGCTATGTACCTTTTAGGGCCTCTTTTCGCGGAAATAGCTAAGACCCTACAAAGTAGGTCCTTGGACTTCCAGGGATAACAAAAGAATGACATGAACAAAAGTTCCCCATCACAAAAATCCCTCCGATTGCCTGAGCACATCCGTTGCTTCGCCGCCTGGAGAAGTGGATGGCGAAATTTCACAACCTTCCTTGGATGATGAACACCTTGGACTGATAGAAAAACCCTGTTATCCTGCTGGGAACTAACAAATATACAAATATCCCTTACCAGTCGGCAGTTTTGAGTCGATGACTTTCCTTTTTTGTGTCTTTGGTGGGATATTTGGACTTGTTCGCTGGAGGGTAGATCATCCCGAAACTAAGAGATTGCTGTCTGCCAGGAAGCAAGGCGATGTTCATCATATCTTCATTGTACAAAAGCCGTCGAGATCAACGTAAGCAACGAGTGAACAGCTGGCAACCAAAATCCGCAATGTTACCTTTCATTGAATCCAGGTTGGATAATCGGGATTTGTTGTAGTGGTTTATTCTCATTTTGGCTAGTATTTCCTACACACACCCCATTTTTGTTGATTCACCACGTCACCTTGAAAATACCGTCATCTCAAAAAATACCAACTGACACGAATCTACCACCATGGAATGTGAAAAAAATGAAACCTTGAAAAGCCTTACCAAAGTTCTCCCAACACCTAAACCCCTAAACCCGATGTGCCGTTCCTTAGGTTGCCCCCCTACCCAGTAATCGTGATCACTTCCCTCATCATCGCTTCATCACCAACGAGCGAATGGGGGACGTCCGGGACAACCCCCCAAGTATCCCATAAAATTCCCAACAAGGAAAAACCAATCCACAAGAAGAGAAGAAATGATCATCTTCATTGAAAGTGGGGTTATCAACATTCCCAAAAATATGCCGTGCTTGGAAATGATCTGTTTAAATCCAATTTGAAGCCCCTTAAAACATCTTACAGAAAAAAAAAAACCACCCCCCAACACCCTCAAGGGATTGAAAGACACCTTGTGACCCAAAGGTCTCACACGAATGATTTGAGGCATCACCTGGGTGAGAATCCAGATCTGTCGAGGCTCGATCTGATGGTTTTTTGGAATTTTCCCTTTGGGACCAACAAAAATTGAATCTAGTTGGTGGTACCCTAGGGATACTAGTGTCAACCCATTATGAACCACCTAGTAATTGAATGTTGACCATTTATGGTTTGGATACTAGTTGGTGGTTGAACCAACCCATTTGAAAAATATTAGTCAAAATGGTAATCTTCCCCAAGTAGTGGTGAACATTAAAAAATGTGAAACCACCACCTAGGAATGCCCCGGATCTGTGGATGGCCGCGACAACGTCGGCTTTTTTTGTTCTACAAATTCTTTTTGGGGGCTCGGTTTGTTGGAGACTTTTGAGACAACCATCCGGGAAAAAATAAATCGGAACGAGACCCCAAAAAGGTGATTTATTTGAACAGCCCATTTCAATATCCCCCTTGAAATACCCCGGGTGCACCTGGATCCCGGTTTTGTAGCTCTTAGAGTGTGGGGTCCCAGGCCCCCCTTGCTACAAACACTATGGTTTCAACCTCCGGTTGCTACAACAAGTAGGGTCTGGTCACCAGGAGCTTGCGACAAAATGTTGGGATCTCGGGTATGAACATCCTTGCAACTGCTCAAAAATCTGCATGTCCAACATCACCAAAACATTTTGTAGCAAAATATCTGGCATGTCCATGAAGCAGGTCTAAAATTTAGCTGATCAAATTGTAGGAATTGAAAGGTTCATTGAAGTCTTGGAACTCAAAGATTATTAGATAGGAGGTTCATTTTGTAGCAGACTCTTGCTTTA